>JAJOOR010013807.1:0-19581 GCA_036250505.1 Solanum acaule | reverse complement strand
TAAATCAACTGCAGCCTTAAGGTCGCATAACTAAGCTCCCACTCACGACTCATGTAACAAGCTATGCCTATGCCAAGTAAGAAGTGTTGAACAATTGATTCATAAGGACTACGATTGTATAACCATTCATCAACGGATGTTGCTGCTTCCCAGATTGGGTAAAAATGTAAGGCAGATGAGCTCACACTAAATGTTTGAAATTAACCCATATCAGCCAAACCCCTTCTAAAACTCAGCTCAAAAATCCAATTTTGAACATCTTACAAACCGCTAAAGTTGAAATTAACATCAATAAACACAATTAAGAATGAAAAAGACAAGCAACTCATCAAAGCTTAAGAGCTAATCGTTATACCTGTTTTACAATCTCTCCATGAACATAATGAAGATATCAAGGCAAAACAACAAGTAGTGGTAAAAATCTAAAAATAAGGAAAAATAAACGACAAATAGTTAACTCTGGGAAAAGGGAACAACTACTAACTAACCTTCTACCCTAATCCTCGAACTCATTCTAAATATTTGAAATTAACCCATATTAGCCAAACCCCTTCTAAAACTCAGCTCAAAAATCCAATTTTGAACATCTTACAAACCACTAAAGTTGAAATTAACACCAATAAACACAATTAAGAAGGAAAAAGACAAGAACCCACGAAATCTTACGAGCTAATCTTTATAATACCTGAGTTACAGTCTTTCCATGAGCATAATGAAGAAGCCCAGCAGGGTGAGTCTTCTCATACTGAAGCTTGTATCTTCCTTCTGGGGTTTTGAAATACGTCTTCAAACCAGGTGATTGTGCGTTGTTACTGTTGTTGCTCCCCGGTGCCGATGAAGACGACATCGAATTATTACTAATCCCAGAATTCATCATTCTTCACCAAATCAAAAAAATAAATAAAAAAATTCTGTTCCTATCAAGAATTCAACATATGGGGTTTATGAGATCATTTAAACAATTGGTTTATGAATCTTCTTGGGTGTCAATTGCTTCTAGATCAAGTGTTTTGGGAAGGGTGATATTGACTTTTTTTTCACCTATTTCTTCTTCTTCTTCTTCTTCTTCTTCTCCTTCTCCTTCTGCTGCTGCAATTCCTTTTTGCTTTTCAGTTTTTTTTTTACTTCTTATTTCTGAGAGTTTGAGATTTAGTTGGATTAAGGTTTATGTTTATGTCTAATTTGGGATTTTAGCCTTTTGGGAGTTTGCATTTTGCAAACAAAATTAACAAACTTTCAACTGTGTCCCTTTTTAAGAGATTGGGTTTAATTTTGGTCTTTGAATTAGGGTCGAAGGTTAGTAAGGTAATAAAATATTGTCTCGCTTTTTTTAACACTTTGTTGGGATAGTTGTAATGTATTGTTTTAATAAATATACAATGTTTAACTGAATTATATCGTTTTAATTTTTGTTGTTGTATAATGTCACATGTTAGCAATTTAAAGGACAAATTTGGAGGAAAAAAAGAGAGGGTATAGTATGAGATAAAGTTATTATAAAAGGTAAGGTAAATGATAAAGTACGATTATTAAATAATAAGTAAAGAAATAAAATAAGGTAACGGTACGATCACACTAAATAAGTCGTTACATAAAATGAGATTTTTGTTGTTAGCTGAAGTATTAAGCCTATAATTTTATATATTTGGTTATTATATTATTTCATTATAGTTATGATTCCTTTCTCATTAATGATTTCTTATGTTTTCCATAGTATTTTGATTTGATTTTTTTATTTCTATTTTTCTCTTTAAGTAAAAATATATCGAAAACAATTTTTATACATCTTCTAAGATAGAATAATATCTATGTACTCTCTATTTTCGACAACGGAACTTTCATCTCCAAGCTTCCAAGCTCTTCTCATTAGTGGTTTAGAAATTAATTAAGTAATATTTCAAAAGAAAACATGTATTTCACTTTTAAGAAAAAAATAGAATTATATGAATGGCAACTATTTTACAAATTTGAAAACTTATCTTATCATGCTAATAAAAAATTATTTCAATACATAATCAAATAGGAGTAATATTTTATTTTATTTAAAATTCATATCCAAACGATATCTTCTTTTTGTTCCCCTCAATTGTATGTCTTAAAATATCAAATCATCCAAAAACAAAGAGAGATAAAAGCAACAATGACGTCGTTGATAAAAGCAACGGTATCTTCTTCTTTAGATATCTCTATTTTACTTTCACCATTCAATTATTTTTACGAAGCTGATTGTTTGAATGGACTTATAATTTATGATTTTTATTATCATGATAAGAAAAAAATTACATAATTACACAACTTAAGATATCATAATTTCTAAAATTCTCTATTATTTTGAAAAAGCTACAAAAATCCCCTCTCGAATACATCCCATTAAGTAAATTATCATTTGCAATGTATCGGACAGCCAAGAAATGTATCCGAGAACAATGAAAAATCCTGAATGAATTGAGAAAAAATTCGGAATAAGATGTAATTATCTCTAAAATGTATGCAATTTATGTACTTTATATTAATTATAATTCATAAGTTATATGAATAATTGAACAATACGTACAAGTTTTGCTCATTCAAACTTGTGAACAATCTGTACCAAAGTGATGCTTGTTCGATATTTGTGAATAAGATGAACTTTAGCCCATCCAAACATACTTGTGAATAATTTTGGAACCAAAGTTGGGGTTTTAGATGTGAAGTTAGGCTATAGTTGTTTTAAATAACTATTATCAAGTCTAAATTTCAAACAAGTTGAAGTTAGGTTATAGAAATTCTCAATGTTTATATTGTTCCATTTAAACTCATATAATTTTTATTATATGTACTTGACAAAATATCTCACATGGGAAGGAAGTCGGATAATTTATTTTTATTTTTTGTATAAAAACAAACGGAATGAGAAAAGGGCATAAATAAAAATAATACTTCATCCGTCTCAATTTATGTGGTACTTTTTCGATTTCGAGATTCAAACAAGTCTATCTTTGACTATAAAATTTTCATATATTTTTTAATTATTTTGTATTGTCAATTATTGTGATTTATAATACTTTTTACGTAGATTACAAATATATAAATTTCATTTTAAAAAAATTGAAGATTCTACACACAAATTTCCGATCAAATATAAACAGTTTAACTCTCAAAAAATGAAAAGTGTTACCTAAATTGAGACGGAACGGCAGAAATATAAAGTAGGTAAACAAGGGGGCCTATATATATGTGGACTGTGGTTCCTTTAATATTCTTTGGTGGAGGTTGCACAATAAAACAATAAAGATTCTACAACATGATAAGAATTACATAATATGTCTATTTTTCATAAAACTAATAAAAGATTCTACAAGCATGATAAGAAATATACATAATATGTCTATTTTTCACAAAAAATAGAGTGGACAACTACAAGTGGAATTGATGTTGAATTTTCTCTTCCCTTAAATTATCACTTTTTGACTCACCATTGGTATTACTAAAAGAATTTCCAATTAAAAAAAATTAAATGTATAAAGAAGTCAAGAAAATTTAACATCTACTATCTAACATGTATATATAAAAAGTATACAACGTTAATTTTCCAACGAAAGAAATTCATATAAACTTTTTGTGGGGTTCCAGCTCCATTTTGGTTAAAGTCTTAAGTTGGTACAACTTCATACCAACTAAATCTTACCAAGATAACTACATAGTTGCAAAGTTTGAAACTTTGGTATTTTCATGATGTCATTGGTGACATCATTAGGAGTAGATTTCTCCTATAAATAGAGAGTCATTTGCTCATTTTTAAATACACCAAATTAGAGAGAAAAAACCATTTTGAGAGCAAAGTGAGGTATTCCATAGACTATACAAAAAAAAATAGTCTGTGAAGAAAAATAGAGTGTGAGCGATATTTTAGTAAGGTGAAAACCAAAAGAGTGTTATTCCTTTTGAGTGTGTAGTAGTCATTTTGAGTATTGTATTCGTGACTACACGATGTAAAATTCCTTACTATATTGATATCAGTTGCTGCTCTTGGCCCGTGGTTTTTCCCTTATTTAGAAGGGTTTTCACGTAAAATTCTTGGTGTCATTATTTTCTCATTTTATTTCCATTATTTTGACCTTATATATTTTTGTGTTAGTCCGTGTTTTCCCAACAAACTGGTATCAGAGCCAGGTTTTATCTGAGTATGCTCTGTGGTTGCAGCACAGTCTGAACTTCCACATCAGAAAAGATTTACTTTGGTTTGCAATAACTATATTTTTTGGGGATAAACAATAGAAGCCAACACAAGTAGAATGATTACTTTGAATGGTGTTAATTATGCCATTTGGAAGGGGAAAATGGAAGATCTATTTTATGTCAAGAATTTTTATCAACCAATCTTTACCACTGTAAAGCCTGATAATAAAACAAATGAAGAGTGGAATCTATTGCACAGACAGGTTTGTGGATTCATTAGGCAATGGGTTGACGATAATGTGTTAAACCATATTTCTGGGGAGACACATGCTCGAACCCTATGGGAGCATCTTGAAAGTTTGTATGATCGGAAGACTGGCAACAATAAAATGTTCTTAATAAAGCAGATGCTGAGTTTAAAGTATCATGATGGTTCTCCGATGACAGACCATCTGAATAATTTTCAGGGAATCATGAACCAATTATGTGCTATGGGCATCAAATTTGATGAAGAAATTCAAGGTTTGCTTCTACTTGGTTCCCTACCAGACTCTTGGGAAACATTTAGAACTTCATTGTCAAATTCTGCTCCGGATGGTGTGATCTCAATGGATTCCGCCAAGAGTAGTGTCTTGAACGAAGAGATAAGAAGAAAATCTCAAGGTTCTTCTTCGTCGGATGTCCTGATAACTAGCTCCAGGGGGAGAAATAAAACTCGTTATTCTCAAAATAGAGAACTAAATAGGAGCAAATCCAGAGGCAAACTTAAGGATATTGAGTGCTATCATTGTGGGATGAAAGGGCACACAAAAAAGTTATGCAGGAAGTTGAAGAGGGAGAACAAAAACAAAGAGGAAACTAAAGAAGATGGCAATGAAAATTGCCTAGACACCGTCACCACCGAAGATCTTGTTACCGTCCTTGATGCGGATATGATAAATATTGCTTGTGATGAGTCAAGCTGGGTTGTGGACACTGGTGCCGCATCTCACGTGACATCAATGAAGGATTTTTTCTCTTCCTATACTCCTGGTGATTTTGGAACCTTGAGTATGGGTAATGAGACTATTTCTAAGGTGGTTGGTATTGGTACAATTTGTTTGAGAACAAGTGTTGGAACTAAACATGCTCCTGATGTTCGTCTGCACCTGATTTCTGTTGGTGTTTTGGATGATAAAGGATATGTTAGTACCAACGGTGATGGAAAATGGAAACTCATTAAGGGTTCCTTGGTTGTGGCTCGTGGTAACAAACGTCGTGGTCTACATTGGACTACGGCTTCTGCTTGTGTTGATATGGTGAATGCAGTTAAGAAATAGAGTTTTTTTTAAGTCCTACCCCCTTTCAAGAAAGACAGAGTTGCTTGAATTGGTGCACTCTGATTTATGCGGTCCAATGAAGACAAAGACATTGGGTGGTGCACTCTACTTTGTCACTTTTATTGACGACTGCTCGAGAAAACTTTGGGTCTATGTCGTGAAGACTAAAGACCAAGTGTTAGGTGTTTTCAAGCAGTTTCAGGCTTCAGTTGAAAGAGAAACTAGAAAGAAATTGAAATGTATTCGTAATGATAATGGTGGTGAATATTGTGGACCATTTGACGAATACTGCAAGCATCAAGGCATTAGACACCAGAAGACTCCTTAGCTAAATGGTTTGGCTGAGAGGATGAACAGGACCTTGATGGAAAGAGTTAGATGTTTGCTTTCTGAAGCAAAATTGCCGAGCTCATTTTGGGGTGAGGCTTTATTGACCGCTGCACATGTTATTAATCTATCTCCTGCTGTTGCTTTGCAAAGTGATGTACCAAATAGTGTTTGGTATGGAAAGGATGTTTCCTATGACCATTTGAGAGTATTTGGTTGCAAAGCTTTTGTACATGTGCCGAAAGATGAGAGGTCAAAGTTAGATGCCAAGACAAGACAGTGCATCTTTGTTGGATATGGCCTTGATGAATTTGGTTACAGGCTATATGATCCAATTGAGAAGAAACTTGTGAGAAGCCGTGATATTATTTTCATGGAGAATCAAACAATTAAAGATATTGACAAAGCGGAGAAGCTAGAATCTTCAAGTTTTGATGGTATAGTTCATCTAGAAGAAGTTCCTCACACAAATATGCATGATATTGTTGGGCTTGATGATCATGGTGACGCCCATAATCATGTATCGAATCAACATGTTGATGTTAATAATAACAATGATATTGTTATTGATGATCCTTATGCTCATGAAGTTGTGGACGAATCAAATACTCCGCTTAGGAGGTCCACAAGACAACGGGTTCCTTCCTCTCGTTATTCACCCAATGAGTATGTATTACTCACTGGTGGAGAAGAACCTGAATGTTATGATGAGGCATAGAAGATGAGCACAAGGATCAATGAATTGAAGCCATGCAAGATGAGATGAAGTCTCTGCATGAGAACCACACTTATGAGTTGGTAAAATTGCCCAAGGACATGAGAGCTTTGAAGAACAAGTGGGTGTTCAAATTTAAAGTTGAAGAACACAACTTGAAGCCCAGGTACAAAGCTAGATTGGTTGTTAAGGGATTTGGTCAAAGGAAGGGTGTTGACTTTGACGAAATATTTTCTCATGTTGTCAAAATGTCCTCGATTTGTACAGTTCTGGGTTTGGCTGCTAGTCTTAATTTAGAGATTGAGCAGATGGATGTGAAGACGGTTTTCCTTTACGGTGACCTAGAAGAAGAGATTTATATGGAACAACCTGAGGGCTTCAAAGTAGAAGGTAAAGAAAATTTTGTGTGCAAACTCAAAAAGAGTCTTTATGGCTTAAAACAAGCTCCTAAATAGTGTATAAGAAGTTTGAATCTGTTATGGGGGGAACAAGGCTATAAAAAGACTTATTCAGATTATTGTGTATTTGTACAAAAAATTTATAACAATGATTTTATCATCCTTTTGTTATATGTGGATGATATGTTGATTGTGGGAAAGAATACTTCCAAGATTGACGAGTTGAAGAAAGAGTTGTGTAAGTCTTTTGCTATGAAAGACTTGGGTCATGCCAAACAAATTTTGGGCATGAGAATAACTCGTCTCAGAGATGAAAGGAAGATTTATTTGTCACAGAAGAAGTACATTGAACGTGTACTAGAGCGCTTCAATATGAAGAATGCTAAGCCTGTTAGCACACCTCTTGCTGGTCATATGAAGTTGAGCAAGAAGATGTGTCTTACAGCTAGGGAGGAAAAAGAGAACATGGCCAAAGTTCCATATTCCTCCGTCGTCGAAAGTTTAATGTATGCAATGGTATGCACTAGACCTGATATTTCTCACGCAGTTGTGTTGTCAACAGATTTCTCGACATTTCGGGAAAAGAGCATTGGGAAGCTGTGAAGTGGATACTCATGTATCTTAGAGGAAGCTCAGATGAATGCTTGTGTTTTAGAGCATCAGATCCAATCTTGAAGGGCTATACAAATGCTGATATGACAGGTGACTTTGATAACAGAAAATCCACTACTGGATATCTATTTACCTTTTCAGGGGGAGCTATATCATGGCAGTCAAAGTTGCAGAAATGTGTTGCACTATCTACAACTGAAGTTGAGTATATTGCGGCTACTAAAGTCGGCAAAAAGATGATATGGCTAAAGCGATTTCTTCAAGAGCTTGGTTTGCATCAAATGGAGTATATTGTCTATTGTGACAATCAGAGTGCAATAGACTTGAGCAAGAACTCAATGTACCATGCAAGGACAAAACACATCGATGTCAGATATCATTGAATTCGTGAGGAAGTGGAAAGTGAATCATTTCACGTCAAAAAGATCCACACAAGTGAAAATCCTGCAGATATGCTGACCAAGACGATACTGAAAGACAAGTTCGAGTTATGCAAAAAACTTGTGGGTATGAGCTCTCTCTAAAGAAGATGAAGATACCTCCTTCCAGTGAATGGAACTTGAGGGGGAGATTTGTGGGGTTCCAGCCCCATTTTGGTTAAAGTCTTAAGTTGGTACAACTTCATACCAACTAAATCTTACCAAGGTAACTACATAGTTGCAAAGTTTGAAACTTTGGTATTTTCATGATGTCATTGGTGACATCATTAGGAGTAGATTTCTCCTATAAATAGGGAGCCATTTGCTCATTTCTAAATACACCAAATTAGAGAGAAAAAACCATTTTGAGAGCAAACTGAGGTATTTCATAGACTATACAAAAAAAATAGTCTGTGAAGAAAAATAGAGTGAGCGATATTTTAGTAAGGTGGCAACCAAAAGAGTGTTATTCCTTTTGAGTGTGTAGTAGTCACTTTGAGTATTGTATTCGTGACTACACGATGTAAAATTCCTTACTATATTGATATCAGTTGCTCCTCTTGGCCCGTGGTTTTTCCCTTATTTAGAAGGGTTTCCACGTAAAATTCTTGGTGTCATTATTTTCTCATTTTATTTCCATTATTTTGACCATATATATTTTTGTGTTAGTCCGTGTTTTCCCAACACTTTTTGTGCCCCTAACTCCACAACAAACATACACTTTCCTTATAAATCCAACATATCCTTATGGTTTGCCCTTATAGGATTTGGTCGCTCAAGATCTTTGATCTTTATTCAGACTCGATAAAATATAATCCACTATAACTTTTTTGTTATATACCTCTTGAATACAATACCAAACTAATAACCAAGATCAATTCTTGAAAAAAAAAATATAACACTCAAAATTCATTTCCAATGAAATATAGGTAAAGAATCACAAGCATACATGCACACAAATATTAACATGATCATATTTATAAACTCCAAAAAAATGCAGTAGAAAACAAGAAAAGGAAAATCCCCCCTTTGTACATTCCTTGAAACAGAGAAGTAGCAGAGGAAGCATCTTGTTTTGATGAAGAATCAGAGGATCCTGCTTTCTTTTTCCGCGTTATAGGTGTTGGTGCTGGTGCTGGTGCTGGTGCTGGAGGAACAAAGAATTGTAAAGGAAGAAGGACATTGTCTACTTGATATATAGCCAATTGGTTATCAGTATATATTGTATTTGAAATACTTGTATTCACAATTCCTGTTGTAATGTTAACTGAACTTCCTATTGTTGTTATATTTATTGGAAACTCTCTATCTGTTGTTCCTCCAGCCTGTGTTCTTAAAGGGTTGCTAGCAGTTTGGAATTGAGTGAGTGAATAGTATGTAGGAAGGATATGGAATTGGATAAGTTCAGCTTTTTGTTGATCAGTAAACGAGTTCAACGTGCCTGCTTTCATGTTTAAGAATGCATTATCTGTTGGCACAAACATTGTGATTCCATTGTTGGAGTTGTTGAGTTGTGAGGTGATTTCATTGAGTTGTTGTGTGTTTTGTAGTAGACGGATGAACGTTGAGCATTGGCCTGCTTTTTCGAGGATCTTTGTCACGTTTAATGGAGGTGGTGGACCTGGAGCCGGAGCTGGAGCTTGTGCCAAAATGCCAATGCATTTCAAGAAAAAAAAGAACAAGATCAAGAAAATGTGTTTCATCTTTTTCTTCTTTTTTTTTGGTTGAATTTGTTAGATGTTGTGGAGGAAGAGTTGTGTAATGTGTTATTTATATGTTGAGAGCGTAGATTTCTTGTTTTGAAAACAGTGAAAGAAAAAAGTTTGTGGGGTATTTTGATGGAAGAAAATTGAGTGTAAAGTTAGGTGAAAGAGTATAATTTAAGGTGAGAAGGAACATCATGTGTTTTGATAAGCTCAGAACAGCTGCTAGTTTGCTTCTGATGGGAGGAAAAACAGCTGGGAATAATGGAGGTGAGTTTTTGTGGGACGGGAGCGTCGGAGCAATAGTAAAGTTATTCCTGTGTGATTATAAGCTATGATGCTCGGACTTCAAAAATAGTAATCCATTTGTTTTAATTTATATTTAAAAAGTATTTGGGTAAGTTTGTTATAATGCTGGGAATAATGGAGGTGAGTTTTTGTTAGATCTTGAGGGCCAAGAGCGTCGGAGCAACGGTAAAGTTATTCCGGTGTGATTAGAAGCTATGATGCTCGGATTGTATAAAAATCGAATGTGTGTCAGATCCTTCAAACATAGTAGTTCATTTTTTAAATTTATATGTCCTAGTTACTGTTTGGGGAGTCAAAAACGATTCTTTCTTTTATCATAACTTTTTCAAGTACTTTTTAAATATAAAGTGTTAATTTGGCTTATAGTACTTGTTATGTAGTTTGCAAATATTTTAGATTTTATTTCAAAAAATAATAATTAGAGATTCTTACGCCCGAACTCCCAAAATTAGCTAATATGATCCTCATATTCTGAATCAAGTCAAAATAAATTAAAACAAATACATTTTTAGGAGGATAAAACACAAGTTCGAGAACATTTTTGGTGAGTCCTAGCAACATAGCTTATAGGTCATGGGAATCAACCTTATCCCCCTTTGGTTGGGTGTGACTCTTCTTCGGATCCTATGTGAACATGAAATACTTACGTGTGTCGGGCTGCCATTTCTGTCAGATACTGAGGATCCTATGGGGAAAAATATGCAAATGCAATCTTAAATCATTATTTATGGTTATGGTGGGACAGGAGGGCTAATTAAGATGTAATTTCAACAGTCACAAACTCACAATTAACAAATTATTGGTACAACTAATGAGATTAATGTAAGATAACAACTTGTAATCCATCAGACAATTGCTTTGTTGGTCATTAGGTATGTGTTTTACAATTCAAATGCATGATAAATATAACACTGCACAGGTAGGTACGCACAACGCCTAATATCCATCTTATACATGAACTATTTGCAAGCGGGAAAAGGGTCAAATTTACCCGTGATCTATATGAAATGGTCCAAATTTATCATCCGTTAATATTAGGGGTCAAATGTGTCCTTGCAATTCCTAAAATGGACTAGATTTGCCTTTGTTTTCATTGTTGGAAGCTTAACACATGGTGAATGCCACGTGTCCCCCTCGTTGAGTCATACTTTTTTAAACGAACTAAATATGACACCTTTCGTATAGTTTAGGGGGCTAACTTTCACCATCTGAAAATAAGCTCAAATCTTGTCCATGCGTTAATGATAATAGATTATATACTAATGCTTTAGGATAATAATTTTTGCTTACGTACCAAACCAAACAAAAATTACAATTGAATGGAATAACAACAATTCATGCATAACAATAGCAAAACTTCAACATATTAGCTCACATATACAAAACAAAACACAGCCAAGAAGAAGAGAAGTCCGCGAGGCGAGTTGATTACACCAGAAGAAACAGAGGAAACAGAGTCAGAATCCGACGAATCATCATTCTTTTTAGGCTTAGGTGGTGAAGGAGCTGGTGTTGGTGCTGGAGGGACAAAGAATTGCAATGGTAGAAGTACTTTGTCCACTTGATAAATAGCTAGTTGACTATCAATGTAAATCGTATTCGAGATACTTGCATTGACAATTCCAGTTGTTATATTAACTGAAGTTCCATTTGTTGTTATATTGATAGGGAATTCGCGGTTACTAGTCCCACCGGCTTGTGTTTGCACCGGGTTGCTAGCTGTTTGGAACTGTGAAAGTGAGAAGTATTGAGGGAGAACATGGAATTTGATCAGTTCTGATTTCTGTTGATCATTAAAAGAGTTCAAAGTACCTGCTTTCATGCTCAAAAATGCATTATCTGGTGGTACAAAGATAGTGATGCTGTTGGAGTTGTTGAGTAATGATGTTATTTGGCTGATCTCTTGAGTTGTCTGTAACAAACGAATAAACGTCGAACATTGTCCTGCCTTTTCTAGGATTTTCGTTACGTTAGTTGGGCCAGGTGGTCCCGGAGCAGGAGCCGTAGCTCGAGCTGGTGGTGGAGTAGGAGATGGAGATGGACCTTGAGCCAAAATGCCAATGCATTGGAGAAACAAAAAGAGAAAGGTTGACACTAAGTGGTGCTTCATATTTCTTCTTTTTGGTTTAAGCTTAAGTTGAAATTGCTCTGGTTGTGGCAAAAGAAGATTGTACTACTTATATAATGAGGGCGTGACTTAGTGGTCAATGAAGTGCATGGTTCTCAAGTTTAAATCTTACCGGAGACCAAAAAACACTACGGAATTTTTTTCCATCTGTCTAAGTCTTGGTAGTTAGAGTTACCCAATACTTGTGACGGTAGGAGGTAACATGTATTTCGTGGATGCGCGCAAACTGACCCAAACACTGCAAGCATCAAAACAAAACAAAAAAAGAGAGAAAAGGATGGAATAAAGGTAGTGGGGTATTGGGATGAAAGTAAAATGAAGGTGATGTTTGGTGAAAGGTTACATGTAAGGTGAGCAAGTGGATTAATAAGATTTTGATATTGTTATTGCAGCTTCTGTTTTTTTGCTTATGATGGAAGGTAAACAAGATGGGAAAAAGTGAGGTAAGTTTTTTCTTGGAAGTTGTGAATCCCATTCTCTATTGTAATTTTTTTTTTATGGGTCTGATATTCATATTGGAACTCGATTAAATCAGAATTTGTACGGAAAGTTCCATATTAGGTAAAACACTTCCTAACAAAGACAATTTCATATCTAGGAGTTGAATCTGATCGAGGTCTATGATTAGGAAAGAATAATACTTACCACTCGACCAATAATCATTGTTGGTTAATTTCTCTATTGTGATTTCTGCTAGGGTGCAATCCTCAACAAGAATCTTTCTAGTTGGAACATGTACTCAAATGCTAATCATAATTGATACAAATGGTGGGACAAGATGGCTAATTTAGTTGCAACATCATTGGTCACAATCAAAAATATATTGGTACAACTAATGATAATGTAAATGCAATATAACAAAGATTATATATCAATTAGTTGGCTATGATTTTTGCAATATCAATGCATGACAAAATAGCACAACCAAAATTTAGCAGCTAAAGGTGGAAATACTCACAAGTTTGTCACTCTAACAGTGAGACATTGCAACTACGCCTCGGTTCCAAACAAATTCATTAGAAAGAGAAGTTGAATTACATGATCGTAAGTGATTTAGGTGAGATGAAGCTCTCTGCATAAGCAATTCCTTGCTTAATGGTAACACATGAACATTGAGGGCTTAATCGGCAAAATGGTCCTCTAGATGTAATGAATTTAGAACAAATACATCCGAGACGTTTGCAGTGTAGTAACACTTGACAATCCGCAAACATATATTTTGGTCTCATTGAATGAAAAAGATTAGTATCTCGTAGTTTAATAAAGTTAGTCCAAGAACCAATCCATCACAAGAACAATGTATTGTAACATTCTTTGGTTTGCAGCTCGAAGGCCAGTCAAGCTTTTGTTGATCCTCAACCACTTGAACCATCGATAAAGAAGAAGTAGAGAAGTTATACAGATCATTTTCATTATAGAATGATTCGGTAATAAGAATTTTTTGGGAATTTTGGTCACTCCTGGAATGAATATAATATTTCGTCCTAAAGTAAGTATCAGTTATTAATGAATTCCAAAATTTTGAAACACATTTTAACCTAAGAAGAGACCGCACAAGTAACGTGCTGAGGATATCCGTCAATACTTCCTCTGGTAAGTGAATTCCTACGACCTATATAGGACAAGTAGAATACATGAGTCCGGAGCCAAAAGGGCAAAAAAAATTGCCAAAAATTCCAAAAGGGCACAACATATTTTTTTAAAACCAAAACGGCAAAATCGCTCCAGCCGGAACGATTTTCCTCTGACACATATTAACGCCGTGTACTCCGTTAAAATAAAATCGCTGCCAGGGCAGCGATTTTTGTCCATTTTTTTTTTCTTTTCACTAAAACCGCTGGCACAACAGCGATTTTTTAACTCTAATTTTTTTCCTCCACCTAATATCGTTGCTATGGCAGTGTTTTCATAGAAAAAAAAAAATTAAAAACTTTTTTTTGGAAAATCGCTGCCCTGGCAGCGTTTTCCTTAATTTTTTTAAAAAAGTTTTATGAAAGAACAATATTTTTAAAAAAAATTGCTGACAGGGAGCCTGATTCCATCCAAAATTTTGGATTCAACGTAGAAATCATCAAAATGAGGCACGAACTTTAATCGATGTCGAATTAGGCTGCCTTTTCAGTGATTTTTGTTAAAAAAATTATTTTTTAATAAAAACACTGCCTTGTTTTCAAAACGAAAAACGATTTTAAAAAAAAATAAAAATTGAAGAGAAACGAATTTAAAAAAAAAAAAAAAAAGAATTTAACTAAAAAGCTGTCAAGGCAGCAATTTTCAGCAATTTGACAGCTTTTTTACAAAAATATATATATATCTTGAAATCGCTGCCTTGGCAGCAATTTTGGTGGGAAATATTCTTTTATTTTATTTTATTATTTGAAATTTCTGTCAACTAGTCAACATCTGATGGTAAATTTCTTTTATTTTTTTTTAAATCGCTGTCCGTGCAGCGTTTTTGCGATTTTGTCAAAAAAAAAAAATCGCTGCCCTTTCAGCGTTTTTGCGATTTTCTTAAAAAAAAAATGACAATTGCTACATCTTGAAGTTGGTCACACCTATAAAATATAATAATATAAATATATTACATATTAACAAAATTTAATTCTAATAAATAAGAAAACATGACATTTTTTACCTATCAGTTGGTTCCGGTTGAAAAGAATTCAAGTGCATGGAAGCATTGCTGGACTCTCCCATATTGTAATCTGGCACACTCCAATTCAAATAATGATCATGAATATATAAGACAATTTTTATTTATGATATCGCTGCGTCAGAAGCGATATTTTTTTTTTAAAAAAGTTAGAGGGGAATTTCGCCGCCCTGACAGCGATTTCCTTTTTTAAAAAAAATTCTTCACTAAAATCGCTGTCAAGGCAGCGATTTCAAAAATTAGATGTTGACTAGTTGATAGAATTTTTTTAAAAAAAAAATCAAAAGAATTTAAAATAAAAAAAAAAATAGTTCCACCAAAAGTAGTGCCAAGGTAGCGATTTCTAAAAAATAAAAAATTTCCACAAAATTTATAATAACGCTGCAACAACAGCAATTTTTTAAAAAATAATTAACGCCAAAAAAATAAAATAAATTTGCTTTTTTAATAACGCTGTACTAGCAGTGATTTTAATTTATTTTATTTTTTTAAATAACAAAAACGCTGCACGGGCAGCGATTTAAAAAAAAATAAAAGAAATTTACCATCAGATGTTGACTAGTTGACAGAAATTTCAAAAAATAAAATAAAATAAAAGAATATTTCTACAATCGATTTTTTTTTTAAAAAAAACTAGTTCCACCAAAATCGCTGACTTGGCAGTGATTTCAAGATATATATATATATATATTTTTTTTGTAAAAAAGCTATCAAATGGCTGAAAATTGCTGCCTTGACAGCTTTTTGGTTAATTTTTTTTCTTTTTTTTAAAATTCGTTTCTCTTCAATTTTTATTTTTTTTAAAATCATTTTTCGTTTTGAAAACAAGGCAGTGTTTTTATTAAAAAATATTTTTTTTAACAAAAATCACTGAAAAGGCAGCCTAATTCAGCATCCAAAAATTCGAGAAGAGTGCTCGGCCTTGCTTGAAACAATTATAGGTGTCAATGGACCGATTTCACTAGCAGAGCACTTTCTCCAATGTGCGCAAACAGAGATGCCACTTTCAATGATGGACACCGGCCCTTGTGTTAAAGTAGCATCGAGTTTCGCTTGGAAACCGGCAAGTTTCGAGTTTCCAAATAAGTGGTACCCTTTCTTTAGAGTCCGGTAGGTCAATTAAGTTGCCTAAATCTCTTCCTTATCTGCTGCTCTGTAGCTGCCTTCCTCGACCGATTAAAGTTTGTGCTTCATTTTGATGATTTCTACGTCGAATCCAAATTTTTGGATGGAATCAGGCTCCCTGTCAACAATTTTTTAAAAAAATATTGTTCTTTCATAAAACTTTTTAAAAAAAATTAAGAAAAGATTTCGAAATTTTTTTTTTAAGGAAAACGCTGCCAGGGTAGCGATTTTCCAAAAAAAAGTTTTTAAATTTTTTTTTCTATGAAAACGCTGCCATAGCAGCGATATTAGGTGGAGGAAAAAAATTAGAGTTAAAAAATCGCTGTTGTGCCAGCGGTTTTAGTGAAAAAAAAAATTGGACAAAAATCGCTGCCAGGGCAGCGATTTTATTTTAACGGAGTACACGGCGTTAATATGTGTCAGAGCAAAATCGCTCCGGCAGGAGCAATTTTGCTGTTTTGGTTTTAAAAAAATATGATGTGCCCTTTTGGAATTTTTGACAATTTTTTTTGCCCTTTTGGCTCCGGACTCTAGAATACATGGAGTATATCAAAACAAAGAAATATTGAAAAAAAAAAAGGCTACAACAACTAGAGTTAGTTCAAAACAAGTTTTCAAGCAAGAATACCACTTAACAATTTGTAGTTCCAACAATTGTGTAACGACTAATTTGGTGTAATCACATTATTATCTTAATATTTTATTTCTTCTCATTTTGTGTACCGTCCCTATTTTTCTATTGTTGATGCATGACATGACATTATGTAATAACTAATAACAGAGAAGTATAGAATCTATCCAAACGTTGTATTCATTAAAACAATAAAGTACACTACAATACAATATAATGCAATACAATATGAAATAATACGTAACAACAATCCAATAAGTTATTGGGAATAACAATTGAAGTCAATTCTAAGTAAGTAACAACATCCTGAAATCAGAACTCACCTTTGGTTGAAAAGATTAGTTGTTTTTGTATTTACAATGGATTTCTTCTTCTGTATCTTTGCTAAATTTCTATGGCGATTGGAGGATACAGACGACTTCTTCTTCTTCTGTGCCATCTTTCTCAAATGCTAGGGTTTGTCGTCTTTTTCTTATAAAGAAGATACAAATTCCCGTGCAAACACGAACCCAATATATATTACTTACTTTATTTGTCTCAATTTATGCACGGGCGGGCCGAATATATGTTATCTCAATTTACGTGACACAATTGGAATCAATCAAATTTTTATATGATTTTTAAATATTCAGCTGGTCTTGCTAGACAAAGATGGTACAAGATTAAGCACATTGTTACTTAAATGAAGCACATTGATGGTCATGCATTAGCTACAAAAGGATTATACTTCAAATTTAAGTTGTCACTTCACTCTAGCTGTTTCTGGAGGTAGACATATAGCGTATAATTGATTATGTGAACCGGTATACATCATTCAATTAACTACGCCTTTATCTCAAACAAGCTAGTATAGAAATGAGAAAGTAAGTAGAAACAATATCAGAAGAACATAAACTTCTCTCTTCTCTCAACCACCTGGAAACCCTCCTTCAAAGTGGAACCTAATTCACACAGATGTTTGTCTTTGACACTTCCAAGATCTTGTACCAACCCTTCGGTTGGCTCAACTTCAAAGATCTCTCAGACATCATCAGTACTGTTTCACGCATATCTATGTTGCTTCGACTCCGGTGAAAATCTAGAGGTCTGATTTTTTATCACATAGATTCTAAGATTCGGGTTTATGGATCCGTGTGTGAATACAGTCCTGAGATACGGCTGATAAATGCATATTATGACATATATAAGTATATATAGGGTAGAGACATGCGCGAAGCATCTTACATTTCACTTTCACGCAGGTCAGGAAGGCAACCACATCAATAGTTGGTTACATGACTCGAACCCGTGACCTATAGGTTACACAGTGACAACTTCATGGTTGCTCTAAGATTCCCCGTTGAAATATATAAGTAGATAATTTGATTAATTAAAAAGTTGTTGAACTAAGATTAATAATCTCTCTATCCAATTTATGTGACATCCTTTCCTTTTTAGTCAATTTAAAAAAGAATGACATATTTCCTTATTTGGCAAAAAAATCCACAAAGACTATACGAAAGTACTATAAATTGCAATTTTTTTGCATATCAATATGATGAAAAAATACATTGTAAAATGTTAGTCAAAATTTTAGATAAAAAATTTAGATATTCAAAAACTATACGAAAGTACTATAAATTGCATATCAATATGATGAAAAAATACATCGTAAAATGTTAGTCAAAATTTTTATCGTTTGACTCTAAAAAAGGAAATCATAACAACTAAAAGTGGACGAAGGGAGTACTCTTCTATTTAAAAAATCATTAATTTTAAGGATAGTTTTGGAATTCTTCTCATATTTCTTAAATTCCGGTGAGTCAAACTACATCACACAAGATATCTCATTAACAGCAAAACATGTTCCTCATACTTAACACAGCCGATACATATGACATAACCCAAAAAAGCCAATCAAATACCCAAATCAATCCATACTTCTTGGTCATATATGTAGTTAAAGCACCCAAGGTAAGTTAACCAAATTCGGTGTGGATCCAACACCCACACAAATAATGTTGGATGACATGGGCGTGACATGGATTTTGAAGGGTCCCAACAACATAGACAAATATTCATATCCTATAGATGAGTACTTCAGATTATTAGATATCCTGATTAAGGCTGAAAAGATAAATCTCTAGAGGAAGGCTCACAGATATAGATCGATATTTGGATTCATACGCAGACAAGCAACAGTAAATCGCTTGAGCAAAAAACTCAAGCTGGGGCATATTGAATATCACAAACCTCCACAATTTACTATTCTTTAAAATCACATCTATCCTATGGAACAAGTACCTGTAACTGTAGTGCGTGCATCTGAATTGTTAGGATGCAGCATTTTTTAGTTTTTCATTCCTGGAAAACAAGAAGATATCGAGAATGAACCAGCACGGGAAGCAAGATAAATTATTGATAGAGAAATGCACTCCAAACATTTATCTGAATGTTTTACCACAACAACATAAAACTCAAATTTCTAGGAAGTCATAGTACAACTAACACTTACACAATAGTAGCACATGCCACAAAGAAGTCAAAGTGATTTACCCATATTGCTTGGCTTTTGCTTGAGCCTTGTGGCGAACAATCCCTTTTCCAATACCCAACCTTCGATCATCGCCTGAGAATTCACTGCCTGGTCGGTAGGTACAAGATGCCCTGCGTTCATCACCACAACATGGGTCAAATTCTCCCACTTCTGTACATATCCAGCGAGCTCGTCATTCACTCTCCAAACATTCCGCTCTGCCTCCAAAAACTTTCCAATTCCCTCCCACTTCATCTTCTTCATCCATGCCTCAGTTGACACCACTCCATCTCTCAAATCACACTGCCCCTGGTATAACAACACCTTAGTATTCTTAACCAAGAACTCCACCATGTACCTCACACTTTTCATCACGTCCTCGTGCAACACTTTGCCTACTAAATCACTGCATATATCGTAAACTATCGATTCTCTTGCATTTAAAGCCCTCTTAATCTCTACATTGCTTAGAAATTTAGCCACCAATTCATCTTCATAAGGTTTTAGCTTTCTAAAATCATATAAAGTCGCAAGCCCTGTCATATTACTCAACGTATTCAACACCCTTG
>JAJOOR010013806.1:0-11301 GCA_036250505.1 Solanum acaule | reverse complement strand
GGAGGGGGGATAAATAAGTGATAAGCTAAAGGCTATTGTTCTTTTATGATGTTGAGGTAGTACCTTCCTGTTTTTGGTTCTTTCTACCGGACATACTAGTACATTTGTTAATATATCACGCTGAGTTGGTGATGAGTTTTTTTAATCTCAAAATTGTTTTTATGAACCATGTCATCAGTTGGCATCCCTCCAATTTGCCATCTATCTGTACAATCTTCTCTTTACACCAAAAATAGGAAGGATCTTTCGATACTCTCAATGCAGACTCACTATTTTGAAAGAATCATCTATTTCTTCCATTCCTCAGGCATCAAAAGAGACATAGTTAGCTATATTATTTCTGAGCTTAGTGAATTCTTGATTAGATTTCCATGCTTTTTTCAATGGCATCTATGACTTGTATTATGGTTGTGTTTGAAGAATAATGTTTTTCTTCCTAGATTTTCCTTCTACCATTTTGTCTTTATTCCTATGTGTTGGTTTGATGAGCACATGAAGCATATCCTTATGGTACCACTGTGGATGACATAGATGCTGGGGCTAAGATCCCAAGAGGATGCATGTCTTTTCATGTCCCATCAGAGTCTTTTGACGTAGAAAATATACTGTGCAGTAAAGGATTCAGCGGTACAAGACCAAGTATATGGGCTTTTCAGGTGAATATATGGTTTCTGGATATTTCTTTTGACCTTCTATGAAGTAAGAATTCATTTATGGCACTTACAGAATTAGAGTTTTTATCCCTGCTGGCTCTTCATCCATACAAGCTCAAACAAAAGAAGAGGATTTTTACTCACCTCTCATCCACCAGAAAAGACAATAACTAGAAAAGAAAACACAGAGCTTGGGCTGCATGTCACAGAGACTAAATTTTTGGCATGACAGTGAGCATCTTTCTTGAGTACGGCTGTTTATGCTTCCATCTTTGTGCTCCAGATTGTAGCAAACTTCTCGTTAGTTGTGAAACTTGTGTCCATCTTTGGCTTCATTTGTCTTGGCTACTGGCTTCACTGACATATAATCACAATATGTATATTTCCCACTCATCAGCTGTGGTAGTTCACATTCCTAAATTGTCGCTGCTATTGGCAGCATCGTGACTGATCATCTTGCACTTCTAGAAGGTCACCTTGTGTTCGAAGTACCACTTTTATCCTCATTTGGGTTTGAACTTGCTACTCCCCGTGTCCCAATTTATATGACTCGGTTCTTTTTACTCGGTCCCAAAAAGAATGACACTTTTATATTGAGTAACAATTTAACTTTAAAATGTTCATTTTACCCTTAATGAAATGATTGTTTAGCCATGCAAACATCTATCACTTATTTTAGGCCACAAGTTTCAAAAGTTTGTCTTTCTTTCTTAAACTTCGTGTCAAGTCAAACTACATCATATAAAATGGGACGGAGGAAGTATATGTATTATGGTCAATAGCGTACAATTGATGTGGAATTCATGTGTATAGAGTATCTTATCAGTAACAATAGGACCTCATTTGTAGGGATTGCCTGTTGTGAACTTGGAAAGTTTTAAAGATATCTTGTCCACTGTCGGTAATTTAGCCATGAAGGGATGTCTTTTCTTGGGAGAACTTCCTGTCTGGCTGGCTGAAATGGATGTTGGAGACCACGTTGGTGATCTTGTAAGTTGAGCAGACAGTTTCTTTGTTCAATTAAAGCATTAGAGAATCCTCAAGACAATCTAATTCTTGGTTTGTGTTCAGTCTGCCATAAAGAAGTGGCTTGACGATCTCTTTATGAGCTATGGTTTTCGGGTTAAGATGATTGAATATGATGAAGTTGCACGAAACCTCAGGCAAGATTCTGCAAAAAGAGTGTCAGAAGTCAGCACAAGCATACTTTTTGTTGCAGAGCATCTACGTTTCTCTGATGATCAGGTAGATTTACTATACCTGTATAGGTTTGTGCAAATGTATTATCATTCTCTTGAGATCCCTAGTATCTAAACATATTGGTATCCCAACAGATGGAAACCTGGAGGACAGAATTTCAGAGAATAGAGGAAGAAGGGGATGAAGAAGGCTTTGAGGAGCTCTAGGGAAGTTGGAAGAGTTTTTTCCTTTGAGGAGCTCTAGAGAAGTTAGAAAAGTATATATTTCCTTCTACTAGAACTGGCTGTATTTTGAATTAACCCTGCAAACTGCAAGCAGTATATTACCTGTCGAGATTCAGCCTGCTATGCCTGTGGCTGTATCTCAAGCTCCTCCATCGATGATCGAAGAAGAAAGGTTCCCAAAAGGATTAACACTTAAAAAAGTGCATGTCAACATAGGACTTTGGCTCTTTTTTAACTTTGGCGCATAGGATCTGCAAGAGTGAGGCGCAATCTGCATAAAGGAAGTTATATATACATGCTTCATACCTTTCATGTACACCTTAGACCATTTTCAGAAATTGGTGTATGAACTATTAGCATTTGTTGCAATGTAACATCAAACTTCTTTGTGCATTCTCTGTGTGACAACCATCGGATATGGAAGCTACATATTTGTTGACAATGACTTGGAGCCTCTTAGTTCCAGTAAGTCATAGTTGTATCCTGCTAGCCCAGAAAAATGATACAAACACAGAAGTAAAGAGTATCAATATCAGTTGCTAGTAGAAGAAAGAAGAATATCCAGAATTTTTATCCCTCAATTGGGAAAATGAGAAGCTACTACACACAAGAAATCTATGACCCGCCTATGACATTGGCCAAGAAATAGTGCTTTTCCGGAGACTAAACAGTACATTGAAATAATATCTAAAAATTGGAAGGTCCTTTTGAGAAATCCGAGCTTGGTCAGCTATCACAGAGCATATCAACTACCTACAAGTAGTTGAGACAGATGCAAAAATTTCCTGCCATTAACAAACAGGGGCATCTTTCACTTTAGCTGTCTGTCAAAATTTAAAGCAGCCTGCTACACTTGCTACTTATTCAAAAATTCACCCCCAGCTAAAACCAGGATCCTTAGTTACCTGCCTTTCCAACATAGCAGCTCTAATTTCCTCTGTATCATCCCATCTCCCTAACGATGTATACATATTTGCTAGAAGCACATAAGGGGCGGAATTCTGCGGATTAAGACGGATTAGCTCCTCTGCTGCCCGCCTTGCTAAAGTTACATTTCCATGGAGCCTACAAGAACTAAGCAAAACCTCCCAGACAACAGAGTCATCTTTGCATGACATCTTATCAATGAGTTCTTCTATTTCACTAAACCGGGCAGCGCGACCCAAACAATCAATCATGCAAGTGTAATGATCAACAAGTGGCATCAACCCATATTGTTGCTGCATTGAGTTGAATATCTTAAGCCCCAGGTTCACAAGCCCAGAGTGACTACAAGCAGTTAGAGCGGCAATAAAAGTTATAACATCAGGTTTTCCTCCTGAACAAATCATGTCTTCATACAAGAAAATAGCTTCATCTCCACAACCATTTTGTGCATAGCCATGTATCATTTCGTTCCATGTAATTGTATTCTTATAGGGCATCATGTCAAAATGTACCCTGGCCTCATCTACATCGCCACATTTGGAATACATGTCAATCAGAGTACTTCCAACTACAACTTCATTAGCATACCCATCTTTAATTATCAGCCCATGAAGTTGTCTCCCTTGCGATAATGAGGATAGCTTTGTACAACAACTCAGTGTAGTAGCAAATGAAAACTCATTAGGTAACATCCCCATCTGTAGCATTCGCTTAAAGAAAGTAAAAGCTTCTTTATCCAATGAATTATAGGATAAACCAGTAATTAGAGAATTCCAACAGACTATATCTGCTTGAGTGAGCCCATCAAAAATACGTACAGCCGCTTCTACTCTACCACATTTTAGGTACATACCAATAAGACCACTAGCTATATATATGTCTCTAGGACAGACACACTTTAATGAAGTAGCATGGACCTGCACCCCACTTTCTAGAAACCCTATCTCAGAACATGAACTAAGTATGATAGCCAAAGTGGTCCGGTCAGGTCGCAGATTTTGAAATTGCATCTCTCTGAAAAGCTTTAGTGCCTTGAGATGTTCCTCATTCTGTGAATAGCCTGAAAGAATAGCATTCCATGAAATCAAGCTAGGGCAAGCCATGCTCTCAAATATCAAGCGGCCATTTTCAACATCTCCTGATTTAACACAAGCCGCGAGCATATTTATGTAAGTAACCTCATCTGGTTCAACACCCATACCCCGCATCCTTTCCATGTACTCCATCGCTCTTTCTTTATCATGATTCTGTCCAAACCCACTTATCATAACATTCCAAGAAACAGTACTAGTTTCAGAAAGGTTTCCAAACAATACTACAGCACTTTCCATGTCACCATTTTTTGCATACATGTCAAGCAAGGAGTTACACACGTGAAGGTCTCCTTGAAATCCAAGTTTAATGGTGAAACAATGGACTTGCTTCCCCTGCGTATTAGGTAGATCACTATCAGTCTCACCATTCCAACCAAAATTCAAACCCCCGCGTTTAGCGCAACCTCTCAGTACACTAGACAATGAAACAGAGTCAATCCTAATTCCACTCCTCTGGATTAACCTAAACATTTCAAATGCCTCTTCCACTTGGTGATTATCTACCAATCCACACATCATTGCCGTGAAGGAAACCTCATTAGGCTCATCCAACTCCCTAAAGGCTATCAACGCATCCCGAAGGCAGCTACATTTTACATACAAGCTCAACAAAGCATTCCCAACATACACATTCTTGTGAAGCCCATACTTGACAGCAGAAGCATGAGACACCCTGCCGTACTCCAATTCAGCCAACCCACCACAGGCGCTTAAAACGCTGGCGAATGTGATATGGGTCGGTGAGAAACCATGTGCGTTCATTTGAGAATAAACCTCCAAGGCCTTTGTTTCATGACGGTTTCGAGCAAATGCACTGATGAGAGTGTTCCATGATACACTATTTCTTTCAGGCATATTCGAAAATAGCTCATGGGCATTGTCAAGCTGACCTTGCTTACAATAAGCAGTCAAGAGGGAGTGCCAAGAATATATATTTGGTTGAAGCATTTGATCGAACAGGTGTCGTGCGGTGTGAATATGGCCAGATTTGTAATACAATTCTATGAGACGGTTTAGGAGGAATGTATCAGCAGAAAGGCCAATTCGTAGTATATGGGCATGGAGAAGTTTGCCTGCAGTGTAAGCTTTGGTGTCAATGGAGATTTGTAAGAGATTTACCAAGTAGGCAGTGTTGATCCAGGCATGCATTTTTTTTGTAATAAAACAAAGTAGATAATAGTAAGTAATACTAGGCGATCGAGTAGCATAAATTTTTTTCTTTTTCTTTTCTACTACTTTAGAAATGACTTGTAAAATTGCGTATGTATATGGGTGAACAGGAACCATATACTCACTCCATCTTGTCAATTATTCTTAAAATGAAATTTTGTTTTTATTTGTTACTTTTGAGGTTTATGGATTGGATTCCGTCAGCCTCACGACATAATCAGAGTGAGGCTTTGGTTATCGGCAAACGCTTCGACATTGTTCTCCGACGATGTCCCCTGGGCAAAAGGAGCTGAAAGCCACTTGACTGTAAGGAAAGGAGAGTATCAAGAAAATACAAATTCTTTTTTTCTTGTTTGTTTCTTAACAGTAAATACTTATTTTCTAAATTATTTTTTAAGGTCTAACACTAAATATCATTTAGTATGGATAGTTTGATAAAATATTTATATCAATAATTATTTTATTAATAAGTGTGCCAAATCAAATAGCGACAAATAAAAATAAACAAATTGTGCCAGGCATAGAGCTTAGAAAGGTATCAAGTAATCACAAAATCTATATATCTATATAAAGCTAGATAAAAAAAATGTGACGTGGCACCTCTCATGGCCAAGAATCATATTATTATTTTTTTGTGGTTTTTTTATATTTATTCTATTTTATTTCAAATATTTTATTTTATAAATTCATCTCTTTAATTCATACCTCTTCAATTACATAATTAAACTAGTAACATCTATAACTCCTAACCTTTCATATTCATAACCTTCAAATTAATTATTTAATATACAATTTTATAACTCCTCAACATCACACTTATAAAAACCTATTTTGAGACATATATGATTATTGCTATTTTCATTTTTTTTTATTCCTCATCTTTTGTCTTATTTTTTGTCTTATTTGCAGGAGAGATATCTATAATGAAGAATATTAGACAGTTTTGCATAGTTTGCTTTTACGAGGTAAAATGACTTGATAGGCATAATATAATAATTATTTTTTTCTATTGTAATTATATATTTAATTATTTTTTTGGATTCTTGATTATATGAATCATGATTTTTCTTTATTTGACTTTTTTTCTTTGCTTCTCTTTGTAGGTTCCTTCTTTCCTCTTTAACTCATAACTAAATATTCTTTAAGGTTTTTACTTGATTAATTAATTTTTTTTATTTTTTTTTATTGTTGAAGGTTAACTTACCGTGTTTTCAGGTATGGATATTTTTAAAAATAAAAGTAGAAAAGGGAGTTAACACATACATGTATGCTACTCAAGAAAGCATGTAGATGTAATTTTATAGTTATGTGGATCAACTTTTTATTAAGTATAATGATAGAACATGAGAATGTAAAGTTAATTAATTTTCAAAATACAGTATAATTCATAGAAAGATTGACTATTAATACGTAACTTTGTGATCTTCTTATTTTAATTTATTTATCTATTTATTTATTATTAAAAGTTCTTAAGTTTTTGATTCCTTTTTTTAAAAAATAAAATAAATAAAATAATAATTCTATTAAATATTTAACATTTGTTGTTTGAAAGATTAATACTAACTAGGAGTATATAGGTTTCCGTACAGTGCTTCAGTGAGTCTTCACTATTAGAAATGTCTATTGATTATAGTGCTTTAAGATAATGTGTTATTGCAAAATTTATATTTGCATATGAATTACTTTTTATACAATTACACCATTCTAAACTAATCCTTTACACCTTTTCATTACTATATTTGCATAACATATCTTTTATAATAAATAAATAACAATACAAATCCCCAACTTTCCTCCAATTATTTATCAAAATATTGACACTTACCTTCACACAAACATTTAACAAATTCAAAAAATTAATTAATAATTTAAACAGTTAAATGGAAAGCACAACCAACAAATGAAAAAAGTGGTATAAATACCACAAACAAAATTAAAAACATCAAGATACACCATTTATCTTCATAGCCACTATCTGCTCATAGTGATTAATTGAGGTTAGTTTTTCAAATGTTCAATATTATTATATTTAAATTAGATTTTACTGCAATACTTTATCTTAGTTTGACTTTGACAAATACTTATACAAAAGTACTACAATTGATAAGAAAATTATAGATCATCCCCTACAAATTAGTTCAGAGAATTGTCAAGGTAAAATATTAATGTTAATATTCATAACTATATTAAGTTGTAAAACATTTATTTTTGAATACAGATACAACTGAAAAATCAAGCAAAGCGGTTAAAGTGATATATGAAAATATTATGCAATAGCGAATTGCATATTTCAGAAAGAAACAAGAGCACTTGAAAAAAAATATACACAGAGGAATTTCACTAGATCAATCTTACAAATAATGACGAGACGTTTTCCATGTATTGGTTTCAATGTAATAGGGAGATGAAATAATTTTAGATTAAAGAATATATTCTCTAAAACTCAATCTAATAACAAATGATACGACGTTGTCATACTAACAATTCCCCCATTCAGTGCAATGGAAATAAAATATTTTTTAATAGAGCATGTAACATTTCAAATGAAGAGATAATGATACGATTGGATGATATAATGGTATAATTAATCCACAAGAAAAATTATTCTAACACATATTTTTAACCCTCGCGCGAAGCGGCCATGTTCTCTAGTCTCTATATATATATATAAAGTTGAATCTAAGCAATCCTATGTGGCACCTCTCTATGACCACCATTCTTATTTATTTTTTTTCTCAATTTTTTGAATTTTTTTAATTCATTTCAATAATCTATTAAATACCTCTAATGCATCATTAACCTACAATTAAAGAGGATAATGAAAAGTTTTAACATAAAGAATATATGTATTGTTGCAATAGAGAATGAAGAGTTGTAACGTTGTCAAGAACTTATTGCAATCAACCAATTAAAAATCTATATAAAAAAAATAGATAGAATAGCACATAATCTGAACCATGTAATCTGACGGTAAATTGACAAAATGGAAGAATCTTTGCAAGAGAAGATGTACTACTCAAGGTAAATTGAATTTTTAAAAGCTTCACTGTCTCAGATAAATCGAATTTTTGATTTGTTTGTATATAAAATTAGGTAGGAAATCACATAAGCGGAAGGTAAATTAACAAAATGGAAGAATCATTGCAAGAGAAGATTTCTTACTCCAGGTAAATTAAAATTTTGAAAAGCTTTATTACCTCAAATAAATAAATTTTTTGTTTGTTTATACAAATGACATTAGGCAGAAGAGCACATAATGCACAGGTAAATTAACAAAATGAAAGAATCATTACAAGAGAAGATTTACTACTTCAGGTAAATTCATTTTGCTTTCTTTTATAAATAAAAATTATGCAAGAGATAAAATAGAAAACTCATAGCAAAAGAAGGTTTTACTATCTTAGATAAATCAATTTTTTTGATTTGTTTGTATAAATGAATTCATTAGAATATACCTGTGTCGATTTGATCATTTTGTGCCAGCAAGAATTATTATAGAGGAATCTAACAAAACAAGAACGAAATTCTATTCAGGAATTCAATATACCGAAGATTTAAAGACATCAAAATATCCTCTAACATTCAATTTGTGAACAGTGAAAATGATGTCCACCATGAAGTATTATTTCTCTCATTCTAATCTTTTTTATTTACAAATAATGAGTATAGAGAGTGCTGAAATGATATGAAAAGGGAAAATAAATTTTTGATTCTCTTTTATGACAGTAAAAAATATAGATAAAAGCAAGAAGATAGTAATAAATTGAGTAAAAAGTAAAAGGAAAGATTTTTTTAAAAAAAACTACCATAAAAAGAAAACACGGAAAAGAAAAAGAAGTTAAAAGAGTTACTTTTTATTTTACTTTATCTGTAGTCACTTTTCTCTTTTTCTACTTTTTTTATTTAACATTTGAAATATGAAATTATAAAAATATATCCCCTCCGTCCCATTTTATATGACAACATTTGATCGGGCACGGAGTTTAAGAAATAAATGAAGACTTTGAAATGTTTACCAAATTTCCCCTTCAAAAAATAGTCATATTAAAAAGTAGACTCACTTTTCTCTCTCCTCATAAATGTATTGGAGTACTATCTTTAAGATTAAGTGGGACCAACAAGGGGAAAAAAATTGAATTGTACCTTTAAATACTTATCATATAAGAAAATGTGACATTCTTTTTGGGACTAACCAAAAAGGAAATGGTGCCACATAAAATGGGACGGAGGGAGTATCAATTAAACTTAATATATATAACTACTTAAAAAGTAAATAAGATTATAGTTTATAGTATTTTTTGATTTTTTTTTAACATAGTACATAAATAACAAAAAAATATATGAAGTCAAGAATAAGAGAAAAAAAAAAACTAATTATAATATTTAGTCAAAGAGATATTTTTGGTAAATTTTATAGATCAAAAGGAAAAAAAATAAGTAAAGAATACAAATTTTCTTGAATAATAATAAATTATGATAATAAGGAAGAGAGATGGATGATATTATTTTTCTTTAAAAAACTTTAAAAAATAGAAGATAGAAAGAGGAATTTAAGAAAAAATAATAAATAGTAGTAATATGACGAGAGAGATAAATAAGGTATTTGTTTTTTTAAAAAAAAATTAAACTGATTTTATAGATCAAAAGAAGAATTTTTTTGTGAATAATAATAATAAATCATGACAATAAGGATATGTCGAAGTAGGAGAGATAATACGATTTTTCATTTAAAAAAACTACTAAAAAGGTCTAAAATAAAATAAAATAATTATAGTAATGATAAGGAGGTATGGAAGGCAATAAATCGTAGTAATGATGAGAAGAGAGATAAATAAGGTAATTATATTTATCATAATATAAAGGTGAGTATCATAATTATGTTAAAAAAAATTATATTAAATAAGACACTATTTTATAACTTTTTTGAGTTTATGATAATAAGGTGGAGAGAATAATATTTTTTATTTTAAAAAAACTATAAAAATGGAAGGTTAAAAAATGAATTTAAGAAAAAATAATGAGTAAATTGTAGCAATGATAAGGAGAGATGAAAGACAATAAATTGTAGTAATAGTGAGAAGAGAGATAAATAAGGTAAATATATTTATCATAATCATATATATATATAAAGCTAGATAAAAAAGAAGTGATGTGGCACCTCTCAATGGCCAAGGATCCTATTTTTGTTTTTTGTAGTTTTTTTTTACATTTTCTCTAATTTTCTTCAATTATTTTATTTTATAAAATCATCTCCTTAATTCATACCTCTTCAATTACATAAATTCAAATCTTAATTAATTTAATAATATATATAACTCCTAACCTTTCATATTCGTAACCTTCAAATGATTTAATATACAAATTTATAACTCCTAAATATTACACTTATAAAAACCTACTTTGAGTCATGTATGATGATTATTTTACTTTCATTTTTCTTATTCTTCATCTTTTGTATCTTTGACTGGTTAATTTTTTTTTGTCTTCTTTGATCTGATTTTGCAGGAGAGAGATGTATCAAAGAATCTTAGATATTTTTGCAAAGTTTGAATTTACAAGGTAAAATGATTTGACATGTCTAATACTTATAATTATTACTTTTTTCCTATTGTAACTATACATATAATATTATTTTTTTGGATTCTTGATGATACAAATCATGAATTTTTTATAGAATTTTTTTTTTTCTCTTTTGCTTCTCTTTGTAGTTTCTTGATATTTTTTCTTTGCTTATTCTTGTAGTTTCTAAAGACTCTGATTGTTTTTACTTTCTTCGTCTCTTTGTAGATTTTGGAGAATTGAATTATGTTATGTTGAGAGCATGATCCTTCTTTCCTCTTCAAATCATAACTAAATATTCTTTAATATTTTTGCTTGATTAGTTAACTATATTTTTATGTTTTTTTGTTGTTGTTATTGTAAGGATTGTTATTTTTTTTTTTGTTATTGTAAGGATTGTTTATAGTTCTCCAGCCAAATCTCCAATGCAACAAGAGATGATTGGTTCCTTATCAGCTTAGTTAATTGGAAAAC
>JAJOOR010013805.1:0-15550 GCA_036250505.1 Solanum acaule | reverse complement strand
GCTGATGTAAAATTCAAAAGGTCTAAAGTTACTTGCAGTAGATGTCGTCAAGTTGGCCACAACAGGACGACATGTTCAAATTATCCTGTGCAAAAAAAATGATTATTTATTTGTTTAGACTATATAAAATTTTAATTTTATTTTGTCTTTTAGACTCATGTTTTGTTTTGATATGAAACATAATTGGTGTGAAATGCATTATAACTAAGTGTATAATATATTGTTCATTTTTTATACGCGATGCATTCATTAATCATACAAATTGCATACTGTTGAAAATAAAATTTATTTCAGTTTAACATATAAGATAGTGTTAATATTAGTGATAATTATACAAGGTAATTATGGAATGCATTTGGTATCCTGAGTAATTAATGTAGTTTATCATGAATATTAATTTGGTTTCCAACTTGTGTCCTACTATAAATGAAATTACAACAATCTTTATACCAATCTTATTCAGGTGTCATTCAAATACTAACTTCAGTTTATATCAAATCTTTATACCAATTCATACAATATCCAACAATCAAAACAATAAAGTCAGAGGCATACATGTATTAATTAGATTTCATACACATTCCATCCAAAAATATGTTTAGAATATAAAGTAAGCATAATGTGATCTTATTAGAAAAAAATTGCTAGTTTGACGATTAATCCAATTTCATACACTTTTGACAATTAATAGACAAATCGCTATTTTCATACAAATTTAATAATGCATATCATATACATAGTTAATAGACAGTCACACCAATGTTAAAACACAATTCATACCATTATATCACAATAAATACAATACCTAACATTCAAACATTAAAATTGGATACTAATTATAAGACAAAGTTGGTTCATGATCTCTAAATTGGTATTATTTTTTGATCTAGTTAGTAATACACATTAATATCATTAAGTATAAATGTTGAATCAAATTGGTATGCAATTTGTATAAAACTGGCATCCCGGAAAATGGTATATTCAATGTGTAATATATACCCCAAATAGTGAATCCAACTGGTATGAAGTCTGTATATAATTGGCATCCTGATAAATGGTAATTCTTTTGTAGATGATATCTGACTGGAATTAAACATATGATATTATATATCATCAAATACTTTAACACAAAAAATTGTCCAAAAGTTAAAAAAAATAAAATGTTGTTCTAAAAAAGTAGAAGGTGCAATAGACTATATCTAATTTCTTGTCTGTTGTCTTGGTGTAGGATAGTTGGTGGTATCCGGAACATGTTCTTTTGCTATGCGAGGTCCACCAAATTTGCTAGCAACCGTACCAGTTACTTCACTCTCACTGATCGCACCATCCTCATTCTTTGTTTTTCCATAATGCCAAAGGATTGTGGCATACCTTTGACGATGGTACTTTGCATCGATATCAATAGAACGCATATCAAAAACATCATTAGTGATGTATTCAGAAAATAGACATGTGTACAAACCACAATCACTGAAAAAATGAAAAAAATAAGAAAGAAATTTTTTTAAGAAATAAATTAATTTAACTTTTCTAATGAAATCAGTAAAGTATAGAAATACGTACTTTGAAATATCTTCTTGTTGAGGAGCATGCATCATATGCTTGATATCAAGTGGGTCGGATTGAGACTTGTGTACATATTTAGGGAGTTTATTTGCATACAAATCAAGCCTTTTACCATAAAATCCTGTGCTCGTCAAAAATAGTGGTATCATTGTTGCAAGTTTACCAACTGCTTCATTTACTTCCTTGGTGTGAACAGATCCTCCCTTCATCGAGTCGTATACATGTAGACATCTAAGCTTGATTCTGAATACAACCAAAAACCAATGAAATTTCTCACTAATATTAACAGGAATAATGACATTGTCAACACTGTCCCAAGGAATGTTGGCAAGTAGTTTGAAGCCTCTAATGCACTGTCCAACATCATGGTCGGGAGAAATGGATCTCATGTCGCAATTTGACTCTCTCCATTGTTTCTCAATGTTATCAACCCACGTCATAAACCAACAGTCAACCGTACTGTATGATAGTGGTATGGGAGAGTACTTTGCCTTCTTTCGCAGATAATACATAATGGTATTAACATGCTGTTAACATTTAAAAATCCATTAAAAAATGTTTCAAATATATACATAATGCATATAAATTTCATTCTACCATCATGTTTAGTGCATTGTTCAAGAAAGTTTATTTTTATTCCAAATTAATTCAAAAATCATATCAAATGCATACATGAACACTGTATACCAAGTTTATTCAGAAATCATTCAATATGCATAACATGGATATATATATTTTAAAATATATTTTAAACAGAAACTACAAATATAATTACAAAAATCTGGAATACGAGTTTTAAATTAACTATTTAAAAGGTTGATATATAAGACTTACCCCGTCTTCCCAAGGCCTGCCAGGTTTAACCATTATGTTGAAAAAATCCTTTTCTGCAACTTTGACAACACCAAAGTCCATTTGAGGTTCAAAACTATCTTTGAGCTTTGAATAAGTAGATTTCCTGTGAACAATAAGAATATATTAAAAACAGTGTATACAAATTGATTGGATAATATTGAAAGAAAAAAAATTGCTTTATTTTTTATTTACACATATACCTGCCACGCCTAGTTGAGACATCTTTGAAAACCCATTTGTTAAACTCATCGATCAACTCAGTTGCAACCTGAAACCCATTGTGACTTTCAAATGGATGTTTAATACGAAATAAAATAGGAACTCTTCTTGAACTGCTTTCGCCTTCTGACAACCGAATATACGGAGATGTGTCATACTTGCCGGGGTTCCTATTTCTTGGTTGCACATCTGGGGTTGTATTAGCATTGAGAATTGGATCAAGTGCAACAATCTGTGTCATAGTAAAATTCGGATAATCATCTAATGTTGGTGGTTTTGAATTTGATGATCCAGTTATGTCAGCATTAAAAACAACACCAATTGTTTGGTCATTTGATTTCTGAGCTTCATCTATATATTAAAAAAAAATAATGTTAAACAAACTTTGAAAGTGAATATACATATCATAATAAGATTGAAATGCATACCATCCGTGTTTGAAGTATGAACGTATTCCCTCATTGAAACTGAAGGATGATCCATTAGAGCTTTTTCAGATTCTTCAACATGTTGACGGGCATCATCCTATTGCATGACGTAATATAAAATTCAATCATAAAATAATGTGAAAAACTGTCTCATATAAAATTTATACAAGATTAATACAAAGTTTAAACAAACAACAATAACATTTCACTAATGTTGCCTTTCTGATATTTAATATTGTATTAATACCAAAATTGAACCAACATAAAAAATTGAACAATAACAGTTAAAACATTATTAATACAGAAAGTTAATAAAAAAATTATAACACCACTGACAAAACTGGAAAATCATACCAATTTAATTCAAATATTAAACAGACAAAAACTGAAAAATATTAAACAGACAGAAACTGTATAAACATATGGTCATACCAATTTAATACCAATATTAAACAGACAGAAATTGGAAAATCATGCATAAAATTTGGTCATACCAAAATAATACTAACTTAAGTCTAAATTCGTACATCTCATATTTACTTACACATACACACTTCATATCATGATACACCAACTGTTTCAGTTTTTTAACTTGTAAAACCATTTAATATCTGTTGGTGTGTTGCTTGTGATGGTTGACCTCTTGAAGACCTAATCTCCTCAATTATCAACTTTGTCGAATTGTCGACATATGCTTTCATGTCCTTCATGTACTTGTCAACCTTATCAATATATGTAGACATATATGTTAAACATTAAAATATTACAGAAAAATAATTAATAAAAATTAATTGAAAAGGGATTGAAAAATAACATTATCTTTCAGTTCTGTCAACTCCATCTGAACCTGTCATTAAACATTGAAAGGGTGGATAAATTCTTTGTAATATGGTAAAAAAATATTAAATCATAATTTTTAATTGTATACCTCCGCAATTTCCTTTTTCAACTCTACATACTTTTCGTCGAAGTCAACATCGTGCCTTTCTGATGTTGCTTGATCTTCTGTCTCATGGTGACTAGAAGATTGATGCAAATTGATCTGATCCATGGCATTTAACTCTTCGTCAGTAAGCACTATGTTTCTGAATTTATGCTGTGATAACAAAATAAGATGTGAGAACTAAAATTTATAAAAAAAAAAATGTAATAACTTATAATTAGTAAAGGACAATAACTAAACGATAACCTGGTTGCCATGTGTTCTGAAAATTGTATTCTTTAAGTCATCCAAAAAAATACTCTCATTCGATGTCTTCTAGTTGAGAATACGCGGTGTGAAATTTGAAACACGGATAACAACTGTGTTGTCAAAAGGATGACAACACTCATAAAACCAAACCTGCAATGCTATATGGAATTGACTGAATTTGAATGACGTAGGATTCTTTCCCAACCTACGGCTGCAAGCTTTAAGAGTTAATCTAAAACATTTGCCCCATGGGAAGTTGACATATTGACCGGACTCAACCAAATCAAAATACAATTTAGGAATGGTTGTTTTTTAGGCCTCGGAACCAGTCAAAAATGAAGTAATGAAGTACAGAATGCCAATTTTTAAGCGGTCTTCAGTCTCAAAAAAGTTAGCATGTTTAAACTTATTGAAGAAGTCTAACTTAGGAACTTTTGTCATATCCCCAAAATATTTTAAGATAATTCTATTGGGAATATACGGATCTGAAAAAAAATCAGTAAGAAGTCCACATTTAAGACCAGTTATCGCTGCAAATTCCTTGATTCCAAAACGTAATTTTGTACCGTTTATTTTCACAACAAACATGTCGTCTCTGACATTTTCAGATTCAAGAATCATCAAATGTCGCAATAGTTGACATTGAATATTTATGTGGTGTATGTCATAAAATACACCAAAAGGTGTTTGTTCGAGAAATTGTTGAAACATCTCTTGCCCGAGGAAATCCAATAGATCAGCAAAAACATTCATGTTTGTACATGAAGCCCAGTGTGTGTATATCTTCCTTGCCTATAAAATAAAATTGTTTATACTAAATTAAAACACACTTCATACAAATGTTATTCAAGTTTCATTCCATCAGTAACTATAGTTTAAAAATGTTTATAATTAAATTATATCATATAAATTAAATCAAAAATAAATCAAAATCATATAAACATTGATAAAAAAATAATATAAAATTATGTGGATACAAATATTATTCATGTTTCATACACATGCATATACATAAATTTTAGTACTGCCTTATGCCATATTTATAAAAAAATTCACACCAATTATATTCAAACATCATACCAGCTTCATTTACACTGTTGCATTCATCAATCTATTTTCATAAATTTATCGAAATACGCTAACAATAATTTAACAATTTTAATACATTAATGGATAAATTGAATAATAAACCTTCTTAATAGGAAAAATCCCAATTTCATATTAATATTATTCTAAATTTATACAAAACAGAGTAATTAAAAAATTCATACAATTTTGTTCACATCAATTTAATAACTCATACCATATACAAAATTAATAGACAATCCCACCAATGTTAATACACAATTCATACCATTCGCATACCAATATTGTATCAAAGTACATACAAAATCCAACAATCAAACATTAACCTCATATCCATACACATTTTATTCATATTTCGAACTATTTTCACACATACAAATGTTTCGAAAACAACAATAAGCATAATGTGATATAAAAAATCACTATTTTGGCTAATGTGGAAATAAATTAAATAAAGTACTTACCCTAACAACTTTTTTGTGTTTTTTGGATGTTGGTATTTCTGATTCCTTCTTTTTTGTTGTACTTCTTGTTGATGGTTTTGAAGATTGAGCAACTTCTACATTTGTTATTTTTTTTCTTTTTTTCTTTTTTATTTCACTAACAAAATCAGAATTAGATTCAGAAAGGGTTTCAACAATTTTCCCCTTCCTCTTCTTCCCCTTTTGATTTGCCGAAATCAGCCTTTTCTTTGCTTCATTTTTTTTCTCTTTTTTATCTTTCAACCGAGATGAACCACACGTTGTCGGAATTTCAGCCCTTTTAGGGGGGGGGGGGGGGTTGAGGTTAATATATTGAAAGTTGGAACATGAACTTCATCAATATAAGTTCCTTCAACAGATCTGGCACTCTTTCAAGGAGTTTCAGTGTGTTTCTTAGACATGCTGATGATGAGAAACGTAACGAGAGAGACGATTGTGGAGTTAAGGTATTGGGGTTGTGAGAAAGATTGGATGGATGGTTGTGAATGTGATGTAGTGGAGTGGTGAGGAAGATGGGAGTGAAAATTGTGAATATGGGGTAGTGGGGTGGTGGCGTGTAGAAACTGATAGGCGTGGGTGGGCGGGAACTGTGATTGGTGTATGAGGTATTTGGAGTGTAACGGTAAACAAGGAAGTCTAATTAATGTAAATCCCTAAATTCGTGTAACTGATAATTTCGATTTTAAAAAAGGAACTATAATTAAATTAGGTAGCTATTAATAATATAAAAATATAAAGAGATTAATCATTTTTAAATAAACCTGTAATTAATTTTTAAATAAAGTTAAATTTAAGTAATATGTTATAACCCGTAAATAAACTGTTATAAGGAAGAATATTTTAAGAATGTGTTTAAAACTTGTAATATTGTCCCTTAAATGTGTATATGGTGTGATTTTTCCAAAATTTATTGATCTAAATACAATTTGGTTTTGAAAAAAGTAAAGATAATTAATCTTCAGCTTCTTTCTGTTACTAAATGAGAAAAAGAGAAAATTATGTATCCTCACACTTTCCAAACATTTTTTGTTTCAGTAAGCAATGATGTCTAAGATTTTGTAATATTTATTTCAGGAACTTCTTATAGCAAGTTATGAAATTATACAAGAAAATTTTGGTTGATAGTCACGTGAACTGCTCATGTTTTTGTAGGATCCCTTAGTTTTTTGATGATATCTAACAGAAGGATGAAAATTGTTAACTTTCAAATACTTAGAGGATGTTTTTTGCCAAAAATAATATTTTAAGGATGTAGTTTAGGTTTGGGGTATAGTTTAAGGATGTTTTTGGCCAAAAACTCGGTTATTTCACTAAGAAAAAAAGAAGGGGAAAACGTACATAAATATATTATATAAAAAAATATTTATCATTTATAGTACTAACATTTTTTTTCACTTGGACACTTATAAATACATTTATAATATAATTTTAATACATATTGCAAAGAACAATTTATAAAACACATATAATACAAGTTCTATTGATAGATAATGCATTACCACACATTTGAATACACTTTTAATACATTTTGTTAATTTCTTAACAAGCAAGCATAATCTATTTTATAACACTTATAATATATTTATATTGCATGCATATTTCACTTTTAATATGTTGTACAAATTTATCATAATATTGCTATATATTGCTATAAAAATAACACCTAACTCAATACAGTTTGAAATATTATCAACTTACTTAGGCCTGTTCAGCGCATGAACACACTTCATTTTAGTTTAATCAATAATTTGCTCATGAAATTTTCAAATTTTTAATTATAAAATTTATATATTTGTAAACTACGTAAAAGTACTATAAGTTACAATAATTGGCAATTCAAAATATTTTGAAATATCTCGTTTAAAATAAATGTAACATCATTAATGTCTTTTTAATATCTAAAACACTATTTATTTTAAACAAAATTAAAAGATTCAAACACACTTATTTTAGAACAAAAAGAAAGTATATATCACAACTTAAATTAATTTTAAAAATCATATAAAAATGGATTGACTCCAAATTTTATTTGTATCATGTAAATTAAAACAGACAGAGTAACATATATTAGGTTTGTGCTAGCACGAGTCCTGTATGTAGTAAAGAGATAAGTGTTTAACTTTTTAAAGTATAAATGCATATCCAAAAGTAAGTCAAAATATTAATACCGTGTAAATATAACATTTTAGGAAACTTTTCTTTTAACATTTTAGGAAACTTGGTCTAAGGAAAACAATTTAGGAAACTCGATTGAAGGAAAAAAAATTAGGAAATTCGGTTTAAGGAAAAAAAAATTAGGAAACTTTTGGAGTGTCTAAACTGTAATATATATGCGTCAATTCATGAATGAATTATTTGACAAAAATTACTTTGAGAGTACTAAAAAAAATCAAATTTCGAGAGTCAAAACTTTTTTATTTTCAGTTTTTGTCATGGCAGAAATCTATGTTGTTCCTTTCTACAGTGACCAAATTGAAGTGACTGTTACGAAGAATGCTGTCATTGTTAATGATTGGATTCTGGAGACCGTTCATGTTCGGAAATCCAACAAACTTGTTGTTGGACTTGATATCGAGTGGCTGCCCTGTTTCAACCCTGACGAAAATCACCCTGTTGCTCTCCTCCAGCTCTGCGTAGGACGGCGTTGCTTACTATTCCAACTTCTCCACAAAGACGGCCTTCCAGCATTCCTCGCCAAGTTCCTTGGAGATCCGAATGTCAAGTTTGTTGGAGTCGGGGTTAAAGGAGACGCGGAGAAATTGCTTCGCGATCATAAGCTGTTTGTGGCGAATACTGTGGATTTGAATCGATTGGCATTATCGATTTATGGAGAGGAAGTGTATGGGAAGATGGGATTGAAGAGAATGGCGAAAGAGGTGCTTGGGAAAGTGATGGAGAAGCCCAAGAATGTGACATTGAGTAAGTGGGATGCAGAGGAATTGGTGTATGAACAAATTGAATATGCTGCTATTGATGCTTTTATGTCGTTTGAGATCGGCAGAAATTTGCATAATTTTGTGTGGAAGAGAGAAAGAGAGAGCCGCCCTCTCCCTCGTGTGCAATATTTGAATTGTCATTATCAACCGCCATTGTTGCTGCTGCAAGATACTCGAGGGATGTTTCAAACATTTGCTCTGTTTTGAGTGGGAAAATATACTTAGTACCAGAAAGAATGTGATATTTAGATAGTATTTGTTTCTTCTTTTTTGGAACAATTGTAATAGTAGCAGTTTATGACAAGTCGTTTGCAACAATTTCTTTTGTCTAAGCATTCACTTTTAGTTATATAATTTTTATCAAATGAGAGTTCCTTTCCTCAATGAATGAATATTTCAACTGTACAATGTATCTCTAGACGACTTTGCTTGTGTTTATAATAACAAGTTTCTGAAACAGCAGGTGTTAACAGGGATAAAAGAAATAAAAACCTATATCCCTACATCTAAATAAGCATTTGCTTTCAACATACAACTGATCTTACAAAAAGTAGCTAAACAAAAAAGAGAAAACGGGGAGTATATTTGTGGTGTGAGAAGACAGGAAAGGATTTTGTTAAATCCAGCAATTCTAAATAAGCTGGAGATGAAGAACAAACTGATTGAGAGAGAAGAAGAGATTCTGTATAGATTGAATTATCACTATTCTGCTTAACTGAAAAAGATGCTTTACAATGCTTTATATAGAAGTTACTAGCTATCTAACTGAATAACAAACTCTAACTAACCTTCACGTGTTAATTAAAACTAATTGACAGCTAACTAACACTAATCGATAGCTAACTAACACTAATCAACAGCTGTACACTTAACCAGCTGCTCAACATCCTCCCTCAAGCTAGGTGTATGAAAAACATTCTTCATTCCTAGCTTGGTAAGTAGATAGCTATGCTGTAAACATGTGAGTCCTTTAGTAAGCAAGTCTGCAGGTTGTTCTGTTGTATTTAAGTACACTGGTTGAACTATTCCCATTTGAACCTTCTCCCTGATGAAATGACAATCAATATCTATATGTTTAGTTCGTTCATGAAACACTGGATTGGCAGCTATCTGTATGGCTGATTTGCTGTCACTGTGTATGTGTACTGGCAACCTCACTTGAACCCCTAGTTCTTTGAAGAGACCAACCAACCACACAACCTCCGCCACTGTCGAAGCTAAGCTCCTATATTCAGCTTCAGCTGAACTCCTTGAAATGGTCTCCTGTTTCTTGGCCTTCCATGAAACTAGTGAGTTCCCATACACAACCATGTATCCGGTTATGGACTTCCTATTGTTTGGGCATGATGCCCAATCTGCATCACAGTAGGCAGTAAGATGATTGTCAGCAGTAGATGCCATAAGTATCCCTAAGCCTGGTGACTGTTTAACATATCTCACCACCCTTAATGCTGCATTCATATGGGATGTCTTGGGGCTGTGCATAAATTGACTTAGTAGTTGTACTGCGAATGCAATGTCTGGCCTTGTCATTGTCAAATAAAGAAATCTTCCAACCAATCTCTGATAAATTTCAGGCTCATTCAACAACTTATCCTGCTCATCAGTAGGAGGGAAATGTAAATCAAATTCTGCAGTTGTGAGCTTCTGATTCAACTCAACAGGAGAACCTACAGGCTTTGAACTAGATAACCCCATATCTGAAATCAGTTCAAGGCAATACTTTCTTTGATGCATAAGGATCCCATTGTTGTTTCTAGCAAATTCAATTCCTAAGAAGTATCTCAACTCACCTAGATCTTTAATCTTAAAGTTGTCTTGAAGAGTCTTCTTTGTTTCCAAGATCAACTTGTGATCATTGCCTGTGATCAATAGGTCATCAACATAAACAAGTACCATCACTAACCTTTTTTCTTGATGTTTTGTGAACAAAGAATAATCATAATGACTCTGCTGAAACCCTGAGTTGGCTAATGCTATGGTCAGTTTGATATTCCACTGTCTGCTTGCCTGTTTAAGTCCATAAAGTGACTTTGTAAGCTTGCATACTGTCCCTGTCCCCTTCCCACTTTGATGGACAAATCCCAAGGGCAAATCCATGTAAACTTCTTCAGTCAAATCTCCTTAAAGAAAAGCATTGAATACATCCATTTGGTGTATCTGCCAATGATGTGCAGCTGCTAAGGCTATGACTGATCTAACAGTCACCATTTTTACAACAAGAGAAAAAGTTTCCTGATAGTCTAAGCCTTCCTTTTGATTGTAACCCTTTGCTACCAACCTTGCTTTGAACCTATCAACTTCTCCATCTGCCCTGTATTTGATCTTGTACACCCATTTGCACCCTATGGCCCTCTTATCCTTAGGCAGGGTAGTAATCTCCCATGTATGATTGTCGTCTAATGCTTGTATCTCACTTTGCATAGCTGCAATCTATCTAGGATCTTGTATAGCCTCCTGATAAGAAGCAGGTTCCTTCTCTTGTGAAAATTTGGTAACAAAACTTCTATAGGCAGGTGTGATGCTTTGGTAGTCCAACACATCTGTAATAGGATAGGAGCAATAACCCGCAGCTTTGTTCTTTGACAGAATGTAATTTGTATGCCAGATTGGGGGCTTTGCAAGTCTATTGGATCTTCTAGTAGCAACAGGTAACTGAGGTGTTAAAATGCTTGGTTCAGGAGAAGAAACCAAGGGTACTTGATCTTGAGATTCAATGGCTGAATCATGACAAGAAGAATCAGTGACAACAGTCTGTGGAGTTACAGTTGCAGGGGCATCCACTGTATTTCTGAATACTACACAAGGTGTAAGCTCACAATCTTCCATACGTGAATAGGACAATGAAACACCTTGATCTTTGTCTTGACCTGAACCTGAAGTTTGAAAGGGAAAAACATCCTCATGAAACTTGACATCTCTGCTGACAAAATGTATTTTGGATTCAATGTCCAATAGCTTATATCCCTTTTGACTAGTAGCATATCCAAGCAACACAACTTTCCTTGCCTTTGGGGCAAATTTATCATTCATGTTCAAGTTTGTAGCAAAAACAAGACAACCTATCACCCTGAGGTGTGACAAGGAAGGCTGTTTACCATAAAATACTTCATATGGTGACTTGTTTTGCAGAATAGACAATGGGATCCTATTGATAATATAGGTTGTAGCTTCTATACACTCTCCCCAGAACCTATTTGGCAAATTGCTTTGGAATTTGATTGCCCTGGCAGTTTCTAATAAATGTCTATGCTTCCTTTCTGCAACTCCATTTTGTTGTGGAGTGTGTGGGCATGATCTCTGATGAATAATCCCAAGAGACACAAATAATTCACAACAGCTGGAATTAAAAAATTCACCTCCATTATTAGATCTGAACACCTTAACACACTTTTCAAACTGATTCTTTATCATAGTCAAAAATTGTTTCAATACAACAATTACATCAGACTTCAAACAAAGCAAGAATGTCCAGGTCCACCTAGACTTATCATCAACTAGGGTGAGAAAGTATCTCATTCCATTGTGAGTAGTTACTTTATATGGACCCCATACATCCATATGCACCAAGTCAAAAACATCATCTACTGTAGTACTGCTCTGAGAAAATGTAATCCTAGTCTGCCTAGCTTGTGGACAAACAACACAATGATCAATAGTAAAACTACTACTAGCATTAAACTCATTTATTCTTCTAAGTACTCCCATAGGAACATGTCCTAATCTCTTGTGCCAAAGTTCTGGATCTGTAGTTGCCTCCTTAACTGCAGACATTGTATGACTCTTCACATTTGGTTGCATTTCTGGCCAGTGCATCACATACAATCCATCTTCTACTTTACCAATCCCCTTGACCTTCCCAGACAAGAGATCCTGAAAAACACAGTAAGTAGGGAAAAAAGAAACATAACAGTTTAACTCTTTTGTCAGTTTGTGTACAGACAATAGGTTAAACTTGAATGTTGGTATGCACAGAACTTCACTAATCATGTCAAATTCATTTAGCTGTACACTTCCAATGTGTGAAACTACAGCAGATTCTCCTGTAGGCAGCTGCACCTTCCCTCTACTATTTACTATGTTCTCATTAACCAAATGATGATGATTGTTTATCATGTGATCTGAGGCCCCTGTATCTATAATCCACTTCAACTTCAAATGAGAATTGGAATTACCTGCCATGTTGACACTGCTTTGAGGATTACATCCCTGTAATGTCTCAAGCATGAGCTGAATCTGCTGTGGTGAGGACTTGTGTAACAGTTCTAGCCACTGCTCTTGTGTGTTTTGTGCACCAGGTGTGTGTGTTATCCTGTCCATATGAGCCTGCATATGAGGATAACTGTCCTGTTGTTGCATATAAGAGTGACTGTCCTGTTTTTGCATTGATCCTTCTCCGATAACTGCATTAACCTTCTTCTTTCCTTTGAAATTGTCAGGATATCCAATTAGCAAGTAGCAATTCTCCTTCACATGTCCAGTTGACTGGCAATGATCACATTTTTTCAGCTTGTTGCAGTCTTCCCTAACATGTCCCCTCATGTTACAGAAGTCACAATAAAGGGACTGATAATTCCTCTTTGGATTTTGCCTATTGTTGAATTATTGTGGTCGACTTGTCCTGTTCGTATACATTGCCAAGGACTCAATTCTTTCATTAATATTCCCAGCAATTCCCTTCTGACATTCATCCTGTACAACTAAAGCATAGGCTTGGTTCACATTAGGCAAAACGTGCATCATGAGAATTTGACCTCTTGCTTGTGAATAGCTATCATTCAAGCCCATCATGAATTGAAGTAAACGCTGATATTGCATTTGTTCCACATATTCCTTAGACTTAGAGCAATCACAGCTAGGTGGAGGCAAAATAGAATCATACTCATCCCACAAATTTTTCAATTTTGTGTAATAAGCAGAAACAGACAAAATTCCTTGTGTAAGCGTAAATATACTTCTATGCAACTGATACAACCTCGATCCATTGACCTTATCAAATCTCTCTTTGAGATCAAGCCATACCTGATGTGCACTGGAGGAATAAAGGATTCCACTAAGCAGTTCTTTACTCACGTTATATGTCAGCCAAGAGATAACGATAGCGTTGCAGCGATCCCAAATCTTCTTCAATTCTCCTTCGAAATCATTGCGCAACACAGATCCATCGACAAATCCCAATTTGTTCCTTCCAAGCAGTGCGATCTCCATTGCTCGACTCCAAATTGTGTAATTCTCCATTCCGGTCAATTGAATCCCAATCGATAAAGCTCCTGGTACATCAGAAGAACTCAAGTATAACGGATGATTATGATCAAGAGTGACTGAGCTTCCATTAATGGTGTCTCCTGTTGCTCTGCCGCTCGATCCTCCTGCAGATGCATTCTCGATCGCCATGAATTAATTCCTGTAAACTTTGTTGTAGCAAAACTGTAAAATCCTCATAATTAAATCCTCAAAATCGTTCCCAATTGCTCTGATACCATGTTAAATCCAGCAATTCTAAATAAGCTGGAGATGAAGAACAAACTGATTGAGAGAGAAGAAGAGATTCTGTATAGATTGAATTATCACTATTCTGCTTAACTGAAAAAGATGCTTTACAATGCTTTATATAGAAGTTACTAGCTATCTAATTGAATAACAAACTCTAACTAACCTTCACGTGTTAATTAAAACTAATTGACAGCTAACTAACACTAATCGATAGCTAACTAACACTAATCAACAGCTGTACACTTAACCAGCTGCTCAACAGATTTTCCATCTTCATTGACCACATACTTCACTGTTTACCACCAAAGTGAAGAGATTCCGAGCAGGATACCATGACGACCAGCAAAACTTGGTATATACATCTTGTTGCGTCATAGGTCTACTTCATGAAGGTCATCACTGAGACTGCCGCCATTCGTTGCGGAATGCATCGAATTAACATCACTAGGCATGAATGACGACGGAGGCATACTCAATCTAGAGCCCAGTGGTTTTATTTCAGATTTATTTGGGGAAAAAGCATCAGGAAAGCTGCCATTCCATGATGCAGTTCGCCGGGAGTTAGCTGATAGAGAGCTAGCAACAGCTCCTTTATTGGAGAGGTTGTCCATGCTTGCAAATCTTTGGATAGGCGCAGCGCTTGATGTTGGTGCAGGAAAATGGGTCGATCCATTAACAGCAGAAACTGAATCACTCTTGCTATTACTTGAAGTTTCTTGTTCATTGGAAGTACTGTTCCCTGTCTCTTCAACAGGGGACATCGGGGCGGGAACAAAAAACTTGGCATTGCCAGCAGTAGCAGGCTTTATGGAAGGAACAGAAGGTGACTGGAATAGATTAGTTGGGTTACCACCACCTTTATTGAATGTGTCAGCATACCTGCCAAAAGAAGGAAAAGAAGCCAGTACCATTGAGTTATAGAAGAGAGCACCACATGCACTTATAGCCTTTCGGTGACCCTATTCTTTGTACCCAAATAATTTTTCTGAATGAAAGCCCTAGTACATGATCAGATGAAGTACTAAAGTAGGTTTGAAACCATTGCTTCTGCATCACTTTCAGTGATGGATTATTTCTTACGTTGTTAAACGAGCCTGTAAATCAAATTTGATCCTGGAGCCACCATTACTAATAGACAAAAGTGATAAATGCTCGATAATATTTTTTGGATCAGTGTCTCATCAGGTGGATGTGCAACACAACATACCCTGTGTAATCCCACAAAGTGGGATCTGGGGAAGGTAGAGTGTACTTTTCTCCTACCTTGGAGGTAGAGATGCTGCTTCTGATAGA
>JAJOOR010013804.1:0-19144 GCA_036250505.1 Solanum acaule | reverse complement strand
AACCCCCCCCCCCCCCCCCCTCTTAAATTTACACAGCTTTACAACTAATTTTACTAATTATTGTGCAAATACACTCTTTTCTTACCCTTATCCCACCTTAATTTTTTTTTCAGATTTGTGACTGGGCAACACCAATAATCTCTTTGATCAGGATCTGACACCAGGAAATAAGGTATACACAAAGACCTTAAGGTAGAAAACTTTCATTTAGTTGACTGATATTGATACTCACCAATTTCGTATGTATTGCTCTCATTTGCCACGGCAGTCAGCATCTCAAGCTTTAGCTTTTTGACATAAAATGGCTCATTGTATTGGCAGTAGAAGTGCTTGTAGTCAGCTGAAAAAATATAGGGTGCACGCATCACCAGCAAATGTAGATGGCTCAGCACAGCATAGGATTGCTCTGGACCTCCTGAGCTAACTAATGTAAGTAGAGGTGCTTTTATACGCTCATATACCTAAACAGAAGAATGAATAAACGAAAATTAAAATTCAGCCATAGTTAAAAATTAAGATGCCTCAAGAAGAAAATTACAGAAGATTTTGCGCAGACTATATTTTGAGTAACAGCATTTTGCATTTTATGCAGCTGTTAGGTAACAAAGGTTGTCAGACCATTAATTACAGCATAGTTTAGGCGGTTACATAGCTAAGTGTGAGTAGTCATAGTTTTACATGTCCTCCATAGGGTAAATATAGTCATGAACACTGTAAAGTGTTTTTCCTCAACATGAAAATTCTAATGTGTGCCTATAGAATGAATAATATTTCAAACATTAGCTTTTGTGCATTTTCTCACTATCTCCTCCTTGTTTCTCTACAAGCTCACAGAGACTAAATCTGGTGAAACATTTAAAACCAATAGAGCATGGGAACCCCATTTGTCTATAAACTATACCAAAGGTTTGTTCCAAGGTTTTGCGTGATTGACAGCTAGGGGACCAATACTGACAACCAAAAATTTGAGGACGAAGAGGATCATCATATATGTAAGCTAGTTCTATATGTGAATGAGAGAAGATGTGGATCACCTCATGTTGCAGTACTAGATATCAATACAATTGTGGTGGGTGGTTTTGAATTGATTCTGAATACAATGGATGATGCCGAGACAAAATCCAAGATTTTTTTTGGACTGATCTTCAGAATATTTTTTTTTGAAAAGGTAACACTTTTATATGTATCCAAAAATTAGACCTGACACAAACAGTTACAGGTCTCCATAGTTACTAAGGAGTATCAAGAAGATCTTCAATCCTACAACAAAAGCTTATATAGAACCTAAGACATCCATAAATGATTCTAGATCTTCTATATACTCCTATTTACACCAAAAATAGAAGGCATAATGTATAAACATGACCCTTAACTTGACGTCAGTTGACAACTATGACTTTAACTTTGGGTGTGTACAAGTAGGCCTTAAGCTTGTATACAATTGAGCAAATGGACACATTCGTCCTACATGGCACCCTACATGACAATTTTGTGTCCTACATGGCGTCCTACGTGTATTGTGCCATGTAGGACACTTGTGTCTACTTGGTCAATTTTATACAAGTTTAAGTGCCTACTTGTGCACATTCAAAGTTGGAGGGCATAGTTGTTCGCTGAAGCCAAGTTAAGGGTCATGTTTATGTATTATGCCAAAATAGAATAAAGCATGGCAGACATTTCGGGTGTGAAGTTAAAAACTTCCCTACAATATATCTTGAACCGACACATTTAGGGAGCACGACAAGCTACAAGATGACGCGGTGAGATGAACAAATGTGAGAGGAGATTGGCCACATAGAAAAAGCATACAACCATTATTAGTATTGGATGAAATTCCATATTTACCAGCGCACTCAATGATCCCTTCAAACATTGTTAAGCAACTAGAGAAAATAAGGAGAGACTTCCAACGGGAAGGCAACTCTGAAAGAAGAAGTATCCATCTAGTAAGGTGGCCTGCAGAAACAACTCGAAAAAGGTGGAGTACTTTGAGGGTTAAAAACCTGAAACTCCAAAACAAAGGCCTACTCTATAAGTGGTTATGAGATTTGGGATATGAGCAAGTACACCCCTGCAAGAAAATTATTTTAAGAAAAAAAAGGTATGTGGGGGTGTGGGTGTGGAAGAGTTCTGGTTCACCAAATCAGCAACCGGTTACAGTGGAGGCGCCCTCTGGAACAGATAAGGATATGATGGGGGGATTCCACCAGCTGGCTCAGCTCATGGGAGATGGAAGAAAAACCAGAATGTGGGATGTCGCAAAGTTTCAGACCTTTAACCAATGGTTGTGAATCAGGAAGAAAAATTAACCATACGAAGTTGTAGATGATTGTAAAATGAAATTGAGGGTAAGCTCCACAATTGTTACATAACAAATATGTACTAGAGTTCTGGAGTGTTTTCCTCAACATATTTGAAGGGTGATAAGTCATGAAAGGTAGCAATAACAAGTTGACAAGAACAATGCATTATAGAACTTCCCCTAATTGCATGGAAGACAGTAAAATCCACCATCTTTTGAGCAGTTTGAAAGGAGAGAAATAGCAAATGTTTTGAAGAACTATTTTTTTACATTAAATATAAATGTCTGTAGATGTTAATTTCTTGCATAACATGATTTTTGTAGATGATACTAATTCTTTAGTGCACTTGATAGATTTCCTGTAGTGTAGAAGAGACTTCTGAGTCAAAAACTATGCTTCATCCCCGAAGAAGTTAGGGTCCGGTAAATGAATCCTCACTGACCATGTTTCTGTAATAAAATATTGATCTCAAGCCGGATATCAAAAATAAAATATTCATCTCAGGCCAGTATTTGACAAAATAAAATCAAAAACAAAAGTACTAGAAGTTTTGTATATATTTTACTGGCATACAATACAAAATCGTACTAGGGCTAAAAGACTCCTCTAGAAAGAATAGGATAGTAAGTAAACAAACTAAAATGACTAAATCATATCCTCTACTAATGATGTCAAACATATAGGGTTTTTTTCTTTCAATCTTTTGCTAAGTTCCATGAATTCCAAGAAATTGTAGGATAAAAAAAGAGAGGACCTCTTAGTCCCTTATATGTACATAACATGCATTCTGTTGGTGCAATTTAGTAGAGACGTTTAAATTACTTCAAGAGAGAGAGAGGGTTGTCATAGGTTGATGGCTAGCACGAAATAGTCAATGATACATGCAATTATTTGATACAAAGGATTCATATGGCCAGCTCCAACTAATTTGGAATTAAGGTGATGATGCTAATTGATAATACATGGAACAACATCAAAAAGGATAAAGTTAAGGCTAAGGAATTGCTGAGTTACTGCCTTACAGGAGGAAATAACCCATCAGAAATAACCAACTCATTGGATATTTACATTTTATGTGTAATGTACAGAGGATTAAGATTTTAAAATTGGGTCATTTGACAAGTCAAGCTGCAGGAAACATTAGTTCAAGCTGTCTGTTTTCCCTGTATAACCCTATGGGATCTCAACTGACTGCAACTTAAACAGCAGTTATCATAAACATACTGAATTTCACATGCCCCCTCTTACACAAGGCAATTTGGACCAAGAAGATAATAAATAAAAGTTAAAAGGAAACGAGCTGTCAGGAAGCATAGTCAGAAGGCTAGTGGAAAATAAAGACAACAAAGTTAGTTGACTTCTTGGACAGTAAACAATTTAGCTGAATTATTTGTTTTGTGTTGACAAGGGAACCCGCAGACGCTATCCTTCGAGTGCGGACAGAGCAAGCCTTGTTCCAGTGTAATGGCCCGCAAACCACGCAAGAGAGGTAAACTGCACTAGGCAAGCCCCGTGCAACAAGCTCGACCGAGAAAGTATGAAGGGAGTTTGAGCCTAAGACCCCCATTTGGGAGATCACCCACTCAACCAACTTGGCCACCCTTGAGGGTACTTTAGCTGGATTATTAGTAAAAAGAGATGGTCGAGCAACCATAGACAATACCATCTACTAAGGAAACATTTCAGATGAACACTAAAATGGGAACCTGTTGATGAATGTCAGCCATGGAGAGTGTCAGTTGCAGAAATAACTTGATTGTTGCCAAGACAACAGCACCATTAGCATGTTGAAGCCTATCTTCAAGAAGATTCATCATGTCAAATATCTCACTACTGTCAGAAGGCACATACTTGGAAACCAGATCAAGAACAGCGCATTGAGCCCATTCGCTGAATTCCTTGAACCTGCACAATCATATTTGAAAGCTAAGGCAATCTCTCACGAGAAAGTCCAAACACCACAATGCAGAGTAAGGGAGCTAGAGAGGTCTACTAATTTTTTCATGGGATTTGACAAAAAAAAAGATAGTAAAGTCAACATTTACACAGAAATTTTATCATCCGTGTAGTATAACTGTTTTAGCAGATTAAAGAAAGAGCCTCCCATGCAAAAGAGTCTTACATTACTGCAAGATCATAAACGGCAAGAGAAAATATTAAACATGCAACAAAATGACAAAATATAGAGAGGAGAGTGGGAAATTTAACTATTCAAAGAGATATCCTCACTGAGCACTTTGAGCTTCAGTTTACAACCTGCCTCATCCCCAAGTACACTAGGCTTTTAGAAAACACAACTTTGTTTCTTTGATAGAATAGTCCAAGAATTTTGTTTGATGACCAGAATACATAGTGCAATAATAAAAAGAAGATAAAGCTAATTGCAGTCCATCTTTCAGTGGAAGGATCGGGACTGTAAAGGGCATTGAAACATTACATTCCCTCCAGAGTATTACTGTTAAATTGTCTACTTCAAATTACAACCGAAGGCAACTTTTTGATACATCATTGGTCAAAAGCAGAAAAAAGCTTACTAAGAGTTCCGCAATCCTGAAAACTTTTCTCCAGAAACCATTGGTCAAAAGCAGAAAATAGCTTTAAAAGTATTTCAGTCATTTTAACAGAGAAGTGTTTCTCACCACTTATTTATCAAACACACCAACGGTTTATTACTTCCTCCATCCCAATATGTCACACTCTTTCCTTTGTAACTAGTCCCGAAAAGAATGACATTTTTCCACATCTAGTAACAGTTCCACTTCAAACTTACACTATCCTTGATGAAATAATTTTAGCCACGGAAATTTCTATGGCTTATTTTAGACCACAAATTTCAAAAGTCTTCTTTTTTCCCTTAAACTCTGTTGCCCAGTCAAACATCATCACATAAATTGGGATGGAGGGAGTATTAGTTTGCACTTCTATTCACACGTAACTACTTTTTTGTAAAATCAGTTTAAACACTTGAAAGGTACTTTTCAACTAGTGATGTTATCAGCTTCTTTCAATTAGCTAAGCTAAATAGACTCTTACTTAAAAAGAGAAAACAATATAAGTCACATGTCTAAGACGAATAAGGAGAGAGAAAGAATACGAAAAGGAAAGATGAATAATTTATTGTAACACTGTATGCATGACAAGTTGATTAGCATCATCAAGATGCAGCAAGGTATAGCTTTACATCTTTTTCATCTTTTACTAGTTAACTTCATAAATGAGTTTAACAAAAAGGGAAACTTTGGAAATTTTCTCCTAATGAGAAAAAAAAATTAGAAGAAATATACGGACACACAGGAGGAGGAAATGTTTGAAACAAAAAAAAAATAGAGATATAAAACAAGAAGTCAAACCATTCCCTTTGGAGATCAGTTTAATATACAACTATGCTTGATTAAAGAATTAAGTAAACATTCACCTCTAAACAAGCACTCAAACTATTCCTTTTGGATATTGGTTTAACTCCAGAAATGAGAAAACAATCCATCTGAATACCTGTTAATTATCCCTTAAGTATCCTTACTATATAAGCTAGCTATTGAGGTTGAGTTAGACCTACAATCCATTTTTCTTATATGGTATCAGAGCTAGACACATCCTAATTCTAGGTTTATCCAAATGTCCAGGCTTGACATGTAGGGAGGAAGGGAGGCTAGTTAAGTGTCCTACATGGATCGAGGAAATGAGTTGTGTCTCCTTGTATGTCTTTAGGAAATTCTCATCTCATAAGCTTGTCCTTGGGGTTAAGTTAAGCAAAAAGTCCTTTTTATTTACATGGGTATTACAAACAAACCTATCCATGTTATTTTCTTTCCCTATCGTTGGATTCTTATATTATATTATTCACACTCTAATTGTTCAAGCCTGGACATGCGAGGAGGTATTAGTATGTCCCATATTGGTTAAGAAAATAGATTGATATCTTCTTATATGGTCTTGGGCAATTATCAGCTTATGAACTAGCATATTTAAGCTAGATATATCCCAAATCAAAACTAGATGCATAATTTTGTTTTTGAACATTGTAGTATCGTGCTCCATCTGAATACAAACTGCAAGCATAGTACTTTCATAACGAATTACCTTTCTACAACAATTACTACACCTCAATCCCAAGTAAATTGTGGTCGGCCATATGAATCTTCATTAACCATGTCACTCCATTTAAACTCATCTCCGGCCAATGTAATACAGAAAAAAAAAATTAAGAAGTACTAGAAATTCCCAATAGCTTCTACAGACCTATAAATCTCTGACAGGACTGAAAGACTACAAGAAAGTATATGACCTAGAGTAAACATACTGACGTGACTAAAACATATTACTAAGTGTTGCATGTATGGATCTTTTTCTTCATTTGTCACCTACTTTTTCTCTAAGTTTGCACCAACTCCAAGAGATTGAAGATAATCAAATGTAAAGAAATTCACTAAAACCATCAGTGCTAACATCCTTCTCCTATGACAGCAAACTATCCTATAGCGTATTCCCTCCTGGAAAGACAATGCATAAACAAGTGCATGTAACCCGTACTTTTTCACAATCAACAAGATTCGATGATTTTGTTTTTATCCCAAAAAATTTACATTATCATTGAGTCCCTAAAGACGACAAAAGATTTTACATGTTACTGGCCATTCTAATCTGAAGAAACTATTAAAATTCTCGGCAACGTGCCACTAAACTAAAAGCAATTAGCCTTTAGGAAAGCATGTTAGCCTTTAGGAATGCAGATTTACTAGCAACACTTATGCTCTATAGCATTCAAGCAAGCTAAACTACTTGAAATCCTATAAGTTTCACAAATACAAGACCTTCCTAATGTTTAAAACCAATAAGGTATGTAAGGAAGAAAAAAAAACAGTATCGCACCAAGTAAGACATAAAGTACATATCAACTTAATTCAGAAATTAGTGCAGAAAATTACACCACAAACAGGTTTTTTTTTTCTTTTTGATTAGTACACAGTTGATTTACTCCATACAGTACACAGACATGATCACAAAAAAGTAAGAAAGCAGATTGGAGATTATATGCAATCAAGTAATTATGACAACAGTCTACCTATTCAAAAGGTAATAAATAAGTGGCTTGCTTAGCAGGGTTTCTCTTTCTGTTGATGCTTCCTCAGATTTGGTTGCTTCCAAACCCCAGATTTCCTGTAGAGCGCACAAACAGTTGGCTACAACCTGAAGAAAGAAGAAAGATGGATATGATGAGTAAATGATAAAGCTAAAGATCATGTTAGTACTGCTTCTTTTGCACATGAAATTAGAATTGCTAAATGCTTTCTGGTGATAAATAAAGAGCTTTGAGATTCTTTGAAAGGCATTCTATGTTGATGCATGTACATGGAAATAAACCATGATTGGAGAATCTTAAACATATTGGGAACTGGATCAATACTTAATAATTGTCTGAAGCAAAAGATGAAGGAAAGATATGTCAATTTTTCTTAGAGTAGCGCCATTCCATATACAAACAATACAAACTAAGTGACATCTGAAGACTATTACTTGAAAGTAGCACGTACTCTGGGATGGTAAAAACAAGAACTTCAATGCCATCTATTTTTAACTGAACAAAAAGACCACACAGAGAAACTTCCATGAACCTGAATTTTCTCTTCTCTCAAAAGTAAACTAGCTTCCAAACCATAGTCTAAGTTCTCTATTGCTTTTCACACGAGGAACCAATCAAGCTTCTAGAAAATTGATCTATTTCTCTCAAATTTATCAGAAAACATTGTAAAATTATGCCAACGTCTGCTCCAAGTATTGAAATGATTATCTGTTATGACATGCATGGAATCCTCACCATCTATGCTGAAATGCTACCCAATGGAATAGAGAGAGAAGGAAAAACTGAAACCACAAAAGAGGGAAATCTATGGGTACATCAAAAAAGTGTGTCCAACTACTTTGTTGTCATTGAAAGTCATGTAGCAACCAAATAGTAGGTGATAATTGCTTTGAAAACTCAAGCACAAGAAACAGATGAAAAGAAGAAAGATGTCATGCAGATTACAATGTCAGACCTGAGCTTCTCGGTCATTCAGCATCAAGTGCTTAAGCGTGGCAGGAAAATCCGCATCCATGCAAGTTGATTCTGAGATATGGTACAACTTCAAAACACCCATGGCTGCAACTGTCCTAACATAACTATTTGAATCCTTCAACCCTGCACCCAAGGGGCCAACCAAGTACTCGACCAAATTTGTCACTCGCAAAGAACACAAGCTCCGTAGAGCCAAACCACGAATCATGGGATCTTCATCTTTGCAATCCCTCTGAAGAAAATTAATGGTCAAAAGCGCGAGATCTGGGTTGTGTTTAGCATAGTTACCAACATAAAGGTAGCACATCTTCTTTAGCACAATGTCTGAGGTTGCTGAGCACATAACCATTTCGCTGAAAACTGAAGAAACATCGATCCCAATTGTCATACACGAGATCACCTTCTTAAACAACTCCCTCTTTGCATCATCAGTACCCGGAGCTCGACTACCCGCCAACTGCCTAAGCTGCATCTTCAAATCCGAAACTTCCCCTTTTCTGCCCCAATCAAAATTAACATCAGCATAATTTCACACACTGTTTTATACTGCATGTAAAACTCCAACCTTTGCCAGTTTGAAATCCCTAATCTTTATTTACAGCAAGCAAAGCTCATTTTCAACCAGAAAATTGCCTTATGCAATTATAATAAAATAAGACACATGATACCAAACGAACATCAGGTTATTAATACAGAATAATTACGCAAAACTAGTGAATTTTGAATTGGTGAAATTTCTTAAGGTCAATGTAGGAAATACCCATGTCATGATCGAAGCTAGAAAGTCCAATTTTGATCGTTTCTTAAGTAGTTCAGTAGTATTTCCCACTTGGGTATTTCAAGAATTCAACTAAAGACAATTAATTTCATCCCCTTTTCCAAAAGGGTCAGGAACAAGACAATGAAAAACAGGAAAAAGGTTATACTGGGTGTGGGGGTTTTGAATTCTCCATCCTAAAGGGTATACGAAAGAGAAAAAAAAACTGCAAGGAAAGAAAGGAAGGAAGAATTGTTACCCGGAAGGTTGAGAAGGTGAAGGTGATCGATTAGTTTGAGCTGGAGGAGCCATTGATGCACACCCACTGGATCTTGATTCTTTGTCTCTACAAGAAATGGATCTCAGTTTTGGTTTATGTAATCCCACAGTGCAAAGGATCAAAGTCAGTATTGGAGAGAGTTTTTGCTTGGTGGTGTTCTGAGGCTTTCTGGCTTTCTCTGGCTAGTGTGACATGGATGTGGAAGTATCAATATTTACTTACATAGCCCTTGAAATTGGTGAATATGATACATTTGCCTCGCAAATTAATAAGTAATGTTGAACACATTAAACTCAATTTCCACATGAATAAAAACTTGCACTGTTTCTAAGCCACTTGATTTTTGCCTAGTATTAGGAGTAAGAGATTTTATTAGTAGTTTTTATACAAAAATAAAGGGATAAGAGTCTGAAAAATACCTCAATTTTGGTCGGATTTGTTGTTGCGATACTAAACTTTCATAAGGACATATTACCTCCTTAGACTATTTAATACCGTATTTTTTACCCCATGAACTATTTAATAGTGTATTTTAAATGTATATATGTGTCCACTTGGACACATTACTATTTATAATTTTGCACTATTCTTTATGTCCACGTGGAAAAATATATATGTTTAAAATACGGTATTAAATAGTCTAGGGAGGTAATAGGTCCTCATGAAAGTTTAGTATCGCAACAGCAAATCCGACCAAAGTTGGGGTATTTTTCAGACCCTAATCCCAAAAATAAACTATATCAAATTTGTGAAAGCTAAAAGGAATTGAACCCTTATTATTAAGTAAGGTTGTAATATAATATATGTATAATAAGTGAGGTTTTTGAGCGAGGGTATTATATGAACCTCTTGTTTTAATCTGGCTCCGTCTCGATCTTGTAGGATATATGTTTCTATATTCAATTTCTTTTCACAAGAAAGAGTGATGGAAAATTTCATAAATGTTAGATGTTGAGGATAAAATATTAAGTAGCAGAAATCAACTTTTTCTTATATGAGGAGAGAGCAATGGACATTTTGTAATTCGAGAAAATTGTGGAGTGAAGAGAGAGTATTATGAATAATAGGAGTAATCAAAAGAATCTTATCACCTCGGATAATTATTTCACTATTGTTATAAAGTTATATGAAAATCTACAGAGATTGGGAATTATTTGTGATGTCGTGGAACTATTCAAAGTAAGCAATTCGTTTATTTGAGAGATTAGATGTATAGGTCATATAGTCGGCAAAGTTGCCTTGAGACTCAAGTGTTGTAATTTGAGCGGCATACATTAACAATGTGTTAGAATTTGCCATATAATTGGGATTGGACTCTTTGATGATTGATGAACGTGTTAAAGGAAAAAAAGTTGAAATCCGGACAAATGGTGGAATTGTGGTTGGTTAAATTGTTCAAATACATTAGTTTGGGAGCATTTCACCTTTAGAGAGAAGCTTATGTGCAAATGGTAATGGATAAAATACAAGTGAGAATGACAGTTAAAGTAACACAAGCATTAATAAAATGTCCTCAAAATTTAAGGGTTCCTCCACACGGTTCATAATCGGATGAGGAGTAAGGGTCTTAGATGTGAGTACTAGCCTTTATTAGTCCAAGACACCAAAAAGACTAGCTAGGTTATCTACTTAAGAATGTAAGATATACCTAATTTTTTTTGGATAAGAATGGGTGGAAAAAGTGTCTTAATCCAATGTTCGAATACCACATATTACGCCACTGAAACAAGACATGTCATACTACAAAAAAATTCAACGACTTTAAGCAAGAGGGAACAAGTACCCAAAATTAACAAAAGTGAATACGTAGAGTATATTTAAAGGCACGGGATAACTCTCTAAAGAACTCAATTGTTGATGTAACTACTAGACAATCAAGTAATTAGTCACATCTTCAAATAGCATAATAGAGTGGCAAATTTCCTAGCAAAGGAGGGGCAAGAAAAAAGTATTTGGGCGCACCTAAAAAGTTGATAATGCTTCTAGTATTTACAAATGATATTGTTTGGGCAAACATTTTAAAAACTATGTTTGAAAAAAAAAATCTATAATACTAATAATTATTTGGTAGTTACCACTAAGTTAAAGGTATATTGGAAATGGTAAAATATGTATACATTTTATCCTCTCTAAATCTCACTCTATGAGACTGTGTCATCGCTAGTATTCAATTTTTTCAGGAAAACACACAAACTTTAGGGGTGGGGTGGGGTTCTATGGCCCCTTTGTTTTTGCTCTAAGTGGTATAAACATAACTTCTATAACCAACACCAATTTTTTAATAATGCAATATATTTTTCGTACCACTCATATTTTGTGATATAAGTTTTCTTTTCTCTTAATATATTATTCGTTTCATAGTCTCTAATTCTTTTTTAATTTCTATTAAAAGGAATTCAGGAATATAACTCAACAATCAACTTTCATTCAAAGAGTCTTATGCATGGATTCTATATATGTCGGTCATTCTTGAAGGCTAAGTTTTCTTTGCTGAAAAGTATTGAAGATTTTTTACGATTTTTTTTAAAAAAAAAATTGAATTGAATGTGGATTGGGTATTATTTTAGTGAAGAGAAAAGACATAAAGACACCATTAAAGTTGTCCCGTATTTGCATAAAGACACCTTAACTTTCAAAGTGTCCTATCATCCCACAGAACTATTTAATATCTTTGTAAATAGACCATTTCGACCCATTCCCTCGTCTATGTTGTCGCGCGTGTTGCTCACTCCCTATGATAAAATTCAACCCGACCCGACCCTATTCTTTGAAGAAAAGTCGTCTTCTCCTTTTCTCTTTCTTATTTCTCAACTTTCCCTAAAATCTGAAGAAATAGAAAAGTTTTCTCGTTGTGTTGGTGTTGATAATCTCATTGTTGATGTGTCTTGGTGAAGATTCTTGGAGGGACAAAATATTGAAGGTCTAACAGGTTAGGGCTCTACATCATATGATAAAGATCTTTTTTTTATTATTATTATGATTTTAGGGATTATTATAATGTAAAAGTGTTGGAATCGACCTACTATAGTTGCCATTGTTAGGATTTTATAGTTTTTCATTGTGTTATTGAGTAATTGAGTAATTGCTACTGTTAGGGTTATGGTGTTATGTTATCGACTTAGTATGACTGTTAGTGATTAGGGTTCTATGTTATCGACTTAGTGCGACTATTAGTGATTGTGTTTTAGGTTAGGGTTTGATGTTATCCACTTAGTTCGAATCTTATTATTTGTCTCTTATACATTTGTAGACTTCAATTTTTACATTATCGACTTGTTTACAAGTCTTTTGTTCTGTTAGTGATGGGGCTAAATGTTAGTGCTACTGCTACTGTTAGTATTTTTTCTACTCTTGTTAGTTAGTGTTTCTGCTATTGTTGTTTGTTAGTGATTATGTTTGTTATGTACAACTTGTTAGAGTTTGTTCTTGAAATGTGTGTTTGAATTGTGTTTGTCTTTGTTACATGCTTTTTCAGGATGGCTTTTACTCTGATAACTTTAAGATGGTATCATGGGGGGTAATATAATTTGGTCCCCCACCTAAATATATTCGGGGGCATGTGACAGAATTCCTAGATGTAGATGTTGATAGGATGTCTTATTTTGAGTTGAGGGACTACATAAAAGAACTAGGATATACAATAGATTGTGATTTTTCCATCAAGTGGGATGGGTTATTTGTCCTTGTTGATAATGAAAAGGTTATATTTGACCTTTTCAATATGATAAATGATGGGGTTACAGTTGAGGTGTATGTTTTACATGGGGTTAGTGAAGCTAATCAGGCCCACTTGAATTGGAGCTTGTCCTTAATGTGAGTGATAGTGGGGTAGGTGAGAAATCTTTTAATGAGGCTTCTAACCCTAATAATCAGCCTCCTACTTTTACTTTTCCTTCCAACCTACAACTGGTCCTTCTGAAACTTCTAGCACTCCATTTGAAGATCAACCTACTACTGTGCCTCCACCATCTTCTTCTTTTATTGTGACTCCACCATTTCCTTCTACTGTGCCTCCTTCTTCCACTGTGCCTCCACCCTCTCCTTCTACTGTGCCTCATCTTTCCTCTGTACCTTCATCTGATCCTATAATAGATAATTATCCAACTGATGATGAAATAGAAGATAAATCAGAATCTGAAAGGGATACTAATGAAGATACTGAGGTTGATAGTGATGTCCATCAAGAGTATATAGATATAAGGACAAGCAAGAGGAATTTCAAAAGGTCACAAAGGAGAAGTAGATGCACTACTTCAGATCAGATTAATGTTGATAAAAAGGTCCAGATATACTGTATGATGAGACAAATATTGGTATTAGGGAAAGCTTAGTTGGTAAGCTATGAGGTGATGAACCTTACTATCTAAGTGACAAAACTCCTAGCTTTGAAATAGATGATGAAACAGGTTGGGGAGATGGTGAAGAGGTTGATCAAGTAGTGAATAAACCTGTTAGAAGAAAGAAAATCCTAAATAGAGTTGTGTTTGATGCAACTTCTGAAAAGATTGTTTGGGAATTAGGACTGATTTTTGGAAGTGTTGAAAAATTTAGAGTGGCAGTGACAAGATATGCAGTCCAAGAACATATTCAAATTGAAAAATATGTGAATGAACCTGGCAGAGTTAGAGTGAGATGTTGTAAAGAGACTTGTCATTGGTTGTTGTGTGCAAGTAAGGATAAAACTAGTGGAGATTTCATTGTTAAAAGATACAACCCTGTCCATAAATGTTTGACATCAACTCACAACTATCTTTTCATGCAACTCAAAATTTTTGGCCACCAAATACAAAGAAAGAATAACTCAATAGCCAAACATCAGCATTGTGTTGTTACAGGACATTATTAGAAAGGAGTTGGATATTCATGTTGGCAGGACAACAGTGAGAAGAGCTAGGACTAGAGTGTTACAAGAGATCATGGGTGATCACATTGTGGAGTATGGTAAGATTTTTTATTAAAAAGCTGAAATTTTAAGGAGTAATCCAGGTAGTACTTGTGTAGTAAAGGTTAGAGAAGGAGATGAAACTGGGCAGAAATTTTTTGAAGGATTTTATGTTTGCTTCAATGCTTTAAAGAAAGCATTTTTTGGAGGTGCTAGGAGGTTGATTGGTTTTGATGGGTGTTTTCTCAAAGGTGTGTGTAAAGGCCAGTTGTTAATGGTAGTTTGTAGAGATGGAAACAACCAAATGCTGCCTATTGCTTGGGCAGTTGTTGAGGTTGAGAATCAGTTTACATGGACATGATTTCTTGAACTAGTGAAGAATGATCTTGACCTTGGAGAAGGACATCAACTATCTATCATTACTGATATGCAAAAGGTAAGACCTTTATTGTCTTACTGTTTTATTGTTGTTGAGTTTTGCATTTTAATTATTCTTTTTCTATTATGTTGGTTTGTTAGGGACTAGAAATTGTTGTTCAAGATGTATTGCCACTAGTTGAACACAAAAAATGTGCAAGACATGTTCTTGCAAATTGGTGTAAAAACTGGAAAGGAGTTGAAAGAAAAAGAGTAGTTTGGAGGATTGCTAAATTCACATTTGAAGCTGAGTTGAAGGATAATATACATGCAATAAAGAAATTAGGACAAGACTGTTTGGATGATCTTTTATGGTACAACTTGGATACATGGTGCAAGAAGTATTTTCAAGACTATAGCAAATGTGATATTGTGGACAACAATATAGCAGAAAGTTTTAATGCTTGGATACTTGCAAGGTATAAAACAATCATCACAATGCTTGAGGAGATAAGGGTGAAGATGATGAAAAAAATTGGTGATTTGAGAGAGTTCTCAAACACTTGGATCACTGATATATCTCCTATGTCTTTGAAGATTTTGTAAGAAAATATTGAAAAGTCTATGCAATGTAACTTGACTTGGAATGGAGAAAGAGGTTTTGAGATTAAACACCATGGATTTACACATACAATGGACATTGTTAGTAGGAGTTGTAGTTGCAGATCCTGGCAGCTCAAGGCATTCCTTGTCCTCATGGTGTTGTTGCCCTTCATTACAAGGAGTTGGAACCAATCAATTATGTGGCTAGTTGTTATAGCAAGAAAACCTACCTCAGCACATATGCCCATTTTATTCAGCCAATGAATAACATAAAAATGTGGCCAACATCAAATAATCCAATTGTAAAGCCACCAAAGATCAAGAAGATGCCTGGAAGACTAAGTAAGGTTAGAAGAAAAGAAGCAGATGAAAGCAGAAAAAACTGGAAAGCTTAGCAAAAGAGGTGTTGTTATGACTTGTAGCAAATGTGGTACACAAGGACACAATAAAAGAGGATGTCTTACAAGAAACCAAGCTAGTCCAAGTCAATCAACTGAACCATCTTCTCAGGCAAGAGGCATTGGTCCAAGTCAGTCAACTGAACCATCTTCTCAGACACAGGTACTTTTATTTGTTACTTTCAAATGTAATTTATATGTACATGTATATGTATTGATATATCAATACATAGGCTACTGAAAAAGCAGCAAGAGGCAGAACAAGGGCTAGTAGTTCAACTCAATCACCTAGAGCTTTTTCACAGGCCACCACAAATAATGAAAGTGGTAGAGGAAGAGGCACAGGAAGAGTTTCAAGTTATATAGGTGTTCCAACTCAACACATGGAACTGCTACAAACATAGAGGTAATATATCTAATTATTATATCATTTATAGACAATATAAATAGGCTTTAATATTTTGGTTTCAACGTACAGACTGTAAATGGTAGAGGGAGAGGGAGAGGTAGAGAAGCAGGAACAAGTAGAGGAAGAGGAATGCCTCAAGAAAGAAATGTGAATGAAGGACTAGGTAGAGAAAGAGGAATGACTCAACATAGTCAAACTAGTTCTGAAGCAACCTGCAGTGGAAGAGGCTTAGAAAGAGAGAAGAGACCAGTAGAACATAAAGACACCAGTGGAGGACAAACAAGACATTTTAATTGGCCAAGAATGGTACGTAGGTGTTGGCATATACCAAGCTGAAGATGGATTTACAACTCTCAATGTAAGTTTACCATTGTCAATGCAAGCCTAAATGTCTTTTGATGTGAATGTGTATTTATTTGACTAAGCAGCCTGAATTGTCAAGTAGAAGAGTTATCAATATTGGTACAAGAGTGACAAGAGGGCTGATGTTGTTACTAGTGATATTGGCTACACACCAATACGTGGATTCAAATGGAAGGGGAAGACAACTATTACCAGTAGCAACCTAGAAAGAATGAGGGCTGAAAAGGTTATCCAAACTAGGTTTGCAGCTGCTGCTACTGCTAATAACCAAAGCCAAACAAGCTCAAGTAGGAAGACTCATGTGCCATGGAAGTAGGGCATTTTGATGTTGTCTTGTTCATTTTGACAAATAAAATTTAATTATGTATATTTTGGTGCTGTTTTTAGTTGAAATCAAACTCAATTTTGCGTGTAACCAAACAAAACTTGAATGATTATGTTGCAATGAAGTCCTCTTTCTGATTAGTTTTTTTGTTGCCTTTTTATTTGTAGTTGAACATATTTTTGAAGTTTCTCAAATGGTTACCACAATAATATAGACAAGAGAACCAAATACATTAACTTGTTCAAATCACTATTATTTCGACAACAAAGACCAACAAAAACTTGAGCATTCAACAACTTCCATCATTCAAGTTACACACACCTACAACTAGCAAGATTAGCTTCTAGTTACACACACCTACGACTTCAAAAACTTGAAAGTAACTAAAGATGTTTATGGCAATTTTGGCTGCACACACCTATAACTTCCATCCTTCACATTCTTGGTTAGACTTAAAAATAGAAAACACACAATAATGATCAAGACAATTAGCTTCAAGTTACAACATTTGCTCTTCTTTTTTTCCTTCATCACGACTTGGTTACTTTCAAAACGACTTTCATAAGATGTCAATGCTTCTTCCAACTCCTTAATTCTCTTTGTCAATCTTGAAATAACATACTTGGATCGTATATCAACATCTTCACGATCCCTCCATCTAAAGAAGTTGCACGCATCCTCCTAAAATACGCAAAAAACAAATTAAAAAAAATACATAAACAAAAGATCTTCGGAAAAGAATTAGGAAACATACACGATAGCATAGACAAGACCAAAATCTTCGAGCCGGATTATGCTCCGACCATGAAGTTTGCATTGATAGGTCACCATGATTGCGTTGCAATTTCACTCGCAACATCGGATCATTCACATCATTACAAATATGATTCAACATTGCATTTGACATTTTCAATCAAAACCTAACCAAAAAATTAAGAAGAAATTAAACCATAAAAAACTTCAAATTAACGCTTTCTACTGGAAATTAAAAGATAAAACGAATTTCTACCTTATTTTCTTGAGGAAGATGATGAATTCGTCAAACAAAGAGCCCCAACGTTGAGGAAGAGGCACATGAAGAGTTTCAAGTTCTATAGGTGTTCCAACTCAATCACATGGAACTGCTACAAACACAGAGGTAATATATCTAATTATTAAATCATTTATAAACAATATAGATATGCTTTAATATTTTGGTTTCAAAGTACAGACTGTAAATGGTAGATGGAGAGGTAGAGGTAGAGGAGCAAGAACAAGTAGAGGAAGAGGAATGCCTCAAGAAAGAAATGTGAATTAAGGACTAGGTAGAGGAAGATGGATGGCTCAACATAGTCAAACTAGTTCTGAAGCAACCTGCAGTGGAAGATGCCTAAAAAGAGGAAAGAGACCAGTAGAACATGAGGACACCAGTTGAGGACAAACAAGACCTTTTAAAAGGCCAAGAATGGTAGGTGTTGGCATATACCAAGTTGAAGATGGATTTATAACTCTCAATGTAAGTTTACAATTGTCAATGCAGGCCTAAATATCTTTTGATTTGAATGTGTATTTATTTGACTAAGCAGTCTGGATTGCCAAGTAGAAAAGTCATCAATACTAGTACAAGAGTGACAAAGAGGGCTGATGTTGTTACTGGTGATATTGGCTACACACCAGTACGTGGATTCAAATGGAAGGGGAAGACAACTATTACCAGTAGCAACCTAGAAAGAATGAGGGTTGAAAAGGTTATTCAAACTAGGTCTGCAGTTGCTGCTACTGCTAATAGCCAAAGCCAAACAAGTTTAAGTAGGAAGACTTTTGTGCCATGAAAGTAGGGCATTTTGATGTTGTATTGTTCATTTTGACAAACAAAATTTAATTATGTATATTTTGGTGCTGTTTTTGGTTGGAATCAAACTCAATTTTGCGTGTAACCAAACAAAACTTGAATGATTATGTTGCAATGAAGTCCTCTTTTTGATCAGTTTTTTTGTTGCCTTTTTATTTGTAGTTGAATATATTTTTAAAGTTTCTCAAATGGTTACCACAATAATATAGACAAAAGAACCAAATACATTAACAACTTATTCAAATCATAACTATTTCGACAACAAAGACCAACAAAACCTTGAGCATTCAACAACTTCCATCCTTCAAGTTACACACACCTACAACTAGCAAGATCAAGACAATTAGCTTCTAGTTACACACACCTACGACTTCAAAAACTTGAAAGTAACTAAAGATGTCTATGGCAATTTTGGTTGCACACACCTACAACTTACATCCTTCACATTCTTGGTTAGACTTAAAAATAGAAAACACACAATAATGATCAAGACAATTAGCTTCAAGTTACAACATTTGCTCTTCTTTTTCTCCTTCATCACGACTTGGTTACTTTCAACACGACTTTCATAAGATGCCAAT
>JAJOOR010013803.1:0-19455 GCA_036250505.1 Solanum acaule | reverse complement strand
AACCTTTACTAAGGTCCTATTACCCCCCCCCCCCCAAACTTATTTTATATGTAATATTCTACCCCTTTTTGGCCTACGTGGCACTATCTTGTGGGCCCAGCGCATGTTGACAAAATTTTCAAGGATAGTGCCACGTAGACCGAAAAGGGGTAGATTATTATAGATAAATTAAGTTCGGGGGGGTAATAGGACCTTAGTAAAGGTTAGGTGTGTCTCTGGGATTTCGGGTATAGGTTGGGGGGTACTTATGCATTTTCCCTATTAATTATGAAGTGTATGAATTAAAAAGTTAAGGTTTTCAAAAAGTTCTACCATTTTTAAAGTAATTAATTGAGGGTATAATAGAGAAAAAAAGTTTGTCCTTTCTTAATTTGTCAAAATGAACACTAATTAGAGACAACTAAAAAAGGAAAAGTGGACAAATAATTAGGGATAGAGGGAGTATGATCTAGTAGCAGTACAACACCAACAGCCAGTCTATCTACAGTACATTAATCCTAAAATTAATTTTTATTAATATAATGTCATCAAATCAATGAACCAAGTAATTAAATGAAGAGAGTATATAGAAGTATCCTTGTTGGAATTTCCAATGTTATGATCTAGTAAACCACATTTCGATCATCTCTTCTTACTTTGGTTTCATTATTAAAAACATTGTCGGGGTGTATTATGCTAAAATATTTTATAAAATATGATTCAGTTTTTGATATATTTTCTATATTGTTTATAAAGTCAAATATTTATATCTTTTTATCGTTGAAATACCATACTTACATCTCTTATAGGATATATTTATAACTAAATGTATTATAATATAATTATTAAAAAATAAATTAAAATTATAAATAAAGAGTTTTTGCATATAATTAATCTTTATTAGAAAACTATTTCTATCCTATTTATAAACTTATCCATCTGTCAATTTTCATTTTTTTTTATCAAACACTTGAAAATATGAAGTTCTCATAATGCTAAAAACCAAAGTTAAAATTAAGGTGGATGAGAAGTCGTTGGTTTTTTTAAACAAATAAACTAGAGAAATAACAGAGGAAAATATTGCAAGGTTATCAAAGGAATTTTATTTTATTAACAAACTCAAAGACGTAAATACAATTCCTAATTAAAAATAAGAAAAATATGCAAATGATTTATTTACAAAATCAAATCACAAAAAGTAGAAACCTAACTCCTAAATTCACTTAACAAAATAATTTGAAATCCTAAAAACTAGCTATTGATAAATTTACTATAATCTTTTAGAGATAAGTAATTATCTATTTTGTTTTTATAATATTTTGAGACTTATTTTCAACAAATCTTCCTTGGATTGGAAATAGTAGATTGTGACCTTATGAACAAGTCTGTCAATTTATCTTTGATCTACAAGCCTTGTGAAATCGCTTGCTTTTTGTGGCATCAAAGATTTGACAATACTTGTCTTCAAACAATAGTTTAATTTTTTTCATTAGTTGATAAATACTCAATAAACTTTTTTCAATAACATACTCATAAAGGACATCTGAAATTATTTTTATTTCTAAACTTATTTTGATTGCAAAAGTCCTTTTTCCTTCCTCATTCTTAATTCTGACTTTCTTATTTTTCATAGATATGAATTTTTTAAAAAGATTTTTGTCATATATCATGTAGTTTGTACAATCACTGACACTTACAAAAATAAGATTTTTAGATTGAAAAATATATTGTCACAAATAAGTGGTCTTCTTTTCTTTAGTAACGACTTGAGCATCTACTTCATATTTCTTATATTTACTTTTGAAAATCACATGTTCATGACAAAATTGGCTGTAGATCTTGCATTGTGTAGCCTCTTCTAACATTTTAATGAAGGGTGACCTTTTTTTGTCCTAATGTTGACAATGTGGACAAATTTTCCTTGAATTATTACTATTGTTTTGAGTCTTGTGCTTTTAACCATATGAAATTACCATTCAAAATTTACAATTCATTATATCTTGATTTTTCAAAATAAAAACGATTTTGGACCAATTATTTCTATTAAGTGCAATAACTAAAATGGACCACAAGGGAGTAATAAATATTACGTGAAAAATGTGCAATTTCGGTAAGTAAAGATGAACTGAACCAATAATGGGTTATGGGTCATTGTCCAATTTAATATAAAGTTGAGATGGACTAAGACGGGCTGAATTAAGATGGGTTAAATAATGGGAAAATTTTCAAAACAACAATATTTTAGCTTTTAATGGGACTCCTTAGCAATAGTTTCACTATTTATTTAAAATGTCAATATTTTATTTTGATAAGGATTGAGTTATGTATTTATTTTATTTTGATTAATTTGAAAGAATACAAATAATTAATAACTGAATAGAGAAAATCATGGAACAAAAAATTTCAAAAAAGGTAATTTTTTAAAAAATTTAACATCAGTTACGTTTTTGAAAGAGCATATGTTGCCATTTTTCTTTCTAGCGTTTTTTTCTTTGTTCTTAAGAATTTCAATTTTTTTTAAAAATAGTAGTTTGTATTTTATATCTTATACGAGTGGAAGTGTTGGAAAATTTCTAATGCCCTCTGTTTTGGATATTTAAATGTTTGAACTTCTTTGAATATGTGTTCATCCGAAATGTATTCGAATACCTAATGATATGTATAACTAATTTAAAATACAAAAAATGTTGGTATTGATTTACGATGAATACAACTCTTTGGCATTCTAGTTCAAGTACAAAAATAAAGGAAGTTGTGTAGTATATACCAAAATATAAATACAAATTAGTTGTAGATCGAAATGATATTGAACAATATAGTTGCGATGAATACATATATAATACATAGAATAAATTTATTCAAAATAAATTGTATTTATATTTCAATATCCAATTTTGTAATATTATTATTTCACTTTAAATTTGCAGAAAGTATTTTCTAGCTTAGTTTTTATTTCAAATATCAGGTTGTATTTCAATATCATTTTGTATATCAAACGCATAATGAATACCAATAATTTTGTATTCCCTTCTTGTGATGTATTCGTCGCACAATTTTATATATTATGTATTCATAAAATTATATTGCTTTAGCCAAATAAAATACAAAATATGTCTTACTAAGTTTGTATTTCAAATATCAGGTTGTATTTTAGTATGCTTTTGTATTTCAAACGAAAATATGAATACCAATAAGCTTCCATTTCCCTTCTTATAATGCATTTGTCACAATTCTATAAATTATGTATTCAATCATAATATATAGAATTGTGACGAATACATTATATACCTATTTAAATTACTACAAACTAAAAAAGAAATACAATATTTTAAAATAAAAATACAAATGATGAGTAAAAGAAAAACAATTGACAAACAAAAATTAATATGAATACAATTGTGGTATGAATACAATTTTGTAACCTTCTTATTTGACTTTGTCTTTCTTCTTCTTCTTCATCTGCTATGTTCTTTTTTCCGATTTTTTTCCATCAAAACCGAATCTGAATCAGTATTCACTTGTGCATTAGTAACCCTATAAGCAAAATTCGAAATTATTAAATATGAATGTATAAAAAAATCAAACAATATATGATGTATGTGTGCTAATGTAGTTACTACAATCTACTAAATCTCAAATATGAAAACAATTTTTTTGATAATTTGAATTTCGAAATTATCAAAAATTAGAATGTATTAAATATCAAACAAAATAAGCATACATATGAATTTCTAGATTCTCCAAAATCTGAAAAATTAAAAGAAAATCACAAAAAAAATTGAAACTCATAACGATTTGATGAATTACTAAACAAAATCACATAAAAATTGAAAAATTCAACTGGAAATCCGTAATATATAGAATTGGTGATTTAAACATCAAATCAAAATAAATCAAAATGGATAATGGAAATTACCTTGCCAATCGAGAAATCTGCTTGAATTATAAATAGATTTCATTTAACAATAAAGAAGATTTCTTGATGAACAACAATTTAGCACCTTGAAGAAAGATAAACTTGAAACGTGAAAGGTGGGGAAGAAACGCGAATGGAGTTGAAAAAAGGTTAATGTGTATTGGTTTAATTTTTTTTTCTTTAAACGGTTATTGATATTTAATTTGGTCCAATATAGGACTCTTTCCATAAATAAAATTAATTTTAACTACTAAAATCTGAATACATATTATTTTATAAAAATATTGTCATTCTGCCATTTTAAATAAATATTTTAAAGTGTTGTTATTTTGACTAATTATGTTAGGTATTATGACTTAATTGCTAATTTTCCCTTAAATAATGGATAAATTTTAGGAATCACATACTTTTAATATGAAATTACAATTTATCCGTCTTTAGTTTGTAATTACATTAATCCCTTAAAAATTAACACAAACCGGATATATAATATGTAGCTCGGATACATTATAACATAAACCTGATACATAATATGTAGCTCAAATACATTAAAAACTAGGTTGGATACATAATATGTAGCTCAGATACATTAAAAACTAGCTCGGATACATTATAAAATAAACCGGATACATAATATGTTACTCGGATACATTAATTACTGGCTCGAATACATTAATATGTAGCTCGAATACATTAAAGAAATAAGGGATTTTAGAGGGTTTTAGAAATAGAAGGGGATATTGGAAATAAGAGAAACATAAGATGTGTATTTTAGTAATTTTTTCTTAAATAATAGGTTATAGCACAACTTAAATAACTTGATCATCATTTTTATTAAAATGGTGGACAAGATTCAAGAGAAAAAAAAGTATATGACAGAGGAAGTGAAAGGGGAGGTGAGTGTAGCGAGCAAAGGCAGAACTAAGGTTGTTCCAGGATGTCCAACTGGACAATATATATATATATATATATATTGTTATATTTAACATTTTGGACAGCCTAAAAAATAATAAAGAGTAGTAGCTCAGTGGCATAGGGTGTTGCAACATGTACAAGATTCCCAAGTTTTAAATCCTCACATCTGCATTTTGTTTATTGTATTTAATGTGGTCTGCTTTAAAAATGTTATGTTATTAAAAAACGAGACGCTTTGCGAAAATTTGTTGGCCACTCAAGTTCAATTCCCCATGGCCACATTTTTTTTTCTTTCTATTTTGGCTTTAATTTGGACATCTTCATGAACTTTCTGGTTACGTTACTGGTAGAGAGCAGAGGACTAACTTTTTCTTATTTTTAATTTACTATGAAACTCAAAATCAGGTCAATCATCTGAGCTCATGTATTAAGTAATTTCAAATTATTTTAAAGAAGGTTCTAAAATGCCCTTGACTATGAAATTTGTTATAATATTGCCCTCCATTTACCTTATGAGTGTAAGCCGTTAGAAATAAGAGTATTTTTAAGCAAAAAAATTAATGTCAAGGATACTTAGGGGGCCAAAAGCTAGACTGAGGATAGTTCTGTACCAATTCAAATAATTGAGGGACAATCCAAGCCTTTCTCCGTGATAATTATATTAACCTATATGTATAGCAATCTATAATAGCAAAAGAAATTAAACAAGTATTCATATATAAAAATCTTAATCTAGAGTTAAACCTTAAAAGTCAACATTAAGCATTTTGGTTAAAGATTAGGCATCATGCTGGGTCTAATTGGGCTATTGATTTATGATGGATCAACTTTGGCTAGCCCAAATCAACCAATCATCAAAATCACTCTTAGCCCAAACCCATTAAAATTCGAGCGGATTGGATACGACATATAAGTTTGAGCTAATTTTGCCACCCCTATAATATTACTATTCTCCGCACAAAGGTAACATGACGGAATATTACAATTAAAGATCTTCCTAGTTTAAAAATCACATTATTTTTGCCACTTTTTGCATATTAGAGAGCTTACATTCTGTGCAAAGCAATCAACTTGTTCGCAAAACAAGCCATTACGAAAAGCTAATATACATGACAATGTCAAATTGATTTGCTACTAGTCAGACGTTGAACTCTGCATCGATCCTTCCTCAATGTTCGCGCTTGACACTTGTAAATGGCATCCTATTTTCTAGCAACTTCACTTTATCGCGCAGCTCTTCGTTGATAACAGAAGATTCCTAACCAGAAACAAGGCGAAAAAAATGAAGTTGGGAAAGTCACACAGTCTTTGCATAAAGCTAAGAGGGAGGCAAATTAGTAATAGCAAAAAACATGACAATTTTACCCTTGATCGTCTTCGTTCTTCTAATAGCATGTGAGCTAAATTGTCGTGATTGCTGTTCAAATCTGTTATCAACCTTTGTGCTGCTTTAAGCTGATAGTATGCACGATTAGACGATTAAAAAAACTGTGTTATACGAGGGACAAAGATATCGTATATCAATCATCACTTACTTGTCCTTCTAGACTTTTATTCTTGTTTTTTTCATACTGCAGATCACGTAAAGCCTGTTGTAAACTGCAGGAAGTAAACAGCTATAACTCCGTAAAATTTGTGAGTAAAGAGAATGAATTGTTCAACTTATTGAGTATTTACTGACCGATCCTTAGTAACGTGATTCTCTTCTCTCAAGTTGGATGAAGTATCTTGTATCTGTTCATAACGGAAATGAGAAGAGAGAAGAGAGTTATCCAACGGACTCAAAAAAAATAGCATGATCTTTGAGTAGTCAGGTGTATTTGTATTACCTTCACACTCAAATTTGTTGGAATTTGACGAGTTTGCCTATTTGATAACTCTCTCCACATGGTCTGGTTTGTTGCTTGTATCGAAGACTGGACTTGTCCTGTCTTGTGTTCTCCTCCAGTGTATTTTGATTTTGATTTGTCGTAACTGGTTGTAGGGACATCACGACTGGTTGTAGGGACATCACGATTGGTTGTATGGACATCGCGATTGGTTGTATGAACATTGGAGGAAAATCGTGAACATGAGTTGCTTTTAGCAGAGGTGTTTGTTTCTTCCTCAGAAGAGACACTGTTCTTTATATTTCGACGATCAGCATAACCAATTTCATGGCAATTATCACGCCTGTTGAAGAAATCTCCTCAATGAAACTTTCGTAAATGAAGAAAACTTATAATGTTGGAAAGAACAAATCAGTTGAACATACCAATACTGCTTCTGCATAAATTGTAAACGTGCCTCGAGTCTAGCAAGCACAATCGTGCGTTCAAAATCCTGTTTATCATGAGCTGGCTTAACAAAATTAGCTTCTAAGACGCCTGTATCGCACAAGTAAAGCAGAAAGTGAAAATAATATCAACCGTCGTTTCACTGAATCATTGATTACTCATGAAAACAGTACCTATCGCTCCACGACCATCACTTCCAGCAGCATTCCACACCCTCCAAAAAGGCTGACAAAAAAGGAATAGATCATCTAAGCAGAGCAATCGAAAAGAAGATTACTGCACGCATTAGCTAAACTTAAGCGTATTGGTCCAACTACTGACATATATATAGATGGTCGATTTACCAAGGCCTACTCCAGCCCGTGATATTGATTTCTCAGGTGGTTACTCAACTAATAGTTATTTCATGAGATGATAACTGGTAGTTGAGTAACCATATGAAAAATCAACGTTCAATATTATGATGCGTTGAGTGAGGGAAAGCTAACCTTAATTAGCCGGTTCTTGTGATAAACGTTGAAACCTTGAACATCGATGTGATGTTCTGCATCCTTTACAAAACCAATAGTTACCACAGCGACCGCCTATTATGAGAAAACCAGCAATTGTTAGAAAAGCCAAAAGTGTCAAAAAATACTTGTAAAAAATATCTAAAATCATCAAGCTTGAAACTTTAGAAGAAAAAAAGAGGTTACATTTGGATCCTTGGATGTTTCATCACCAATGGGTTGAGGTCTGTACGTATTCTTCTTGGAAAGATTCATATCGTCAATCAAATTATGATGCTCAACATCTTTCCCACGCAAAATGATTCGAAATCCAGGAGAAAGCCTCAAATACAAAATTGAAGCATAACTCTGTAAACACAATCAAATTTAGTTTAACGCGATTTTGTTATACTTTTTCCTACACCTTGTTAAAGTACTAACCAACAAAATGAATGTGAATTCGATTTTGTATCAGCTATCTCTGGCTTGCAAATAAGAACATTAATAGAAATGTGTAACAACTCAGAATATTTACCCTTAAAGAATGTTGATAAGTTAGAAAATGCCTGGAGTTGGGATAGATTTTTGCCATCTCAATCTTCTTTTCGTCTCGACTAACACCTTTGATTTGAATGTCCTGATGAAGATAGAGAGCATCTAACAGTTAAGAAACCGATCATAGGATATGGAGTATGCAATTCAAGAAAAAAAAACAGAATACTACATGAGGATCGGTGTCAAAATCAAGTTCAGTATCTCCTTTTTCATCCTCCCACAGATTGTATATGATAATTCGCGTTCCTTGATTATTCAATAATTCAAACTACAAAAAAGAAGAACGATAACATTAGGAACATATAGTAGTACGCGTAAAAGCAGAAATACGCACCAGAAATGAAGATAGTTCTGAGTTTACCTGCAGGAAGAGATCCTCTTCACTTTCAAACGGAGACCATTGTACTATCGTATCTGAATTTCTTTTCCAATCATCAGGTGTAGATCGAACCAACATTTCCCAAATTTCTCCTCTCTTTACAAAATCAATCTTCACATTGCCAAACACATAAACCGTGTTAAATGTTTTACGAATACAGATCCTTTTTACAAGAATATGATAAATCATAGTAGCCAGGAAGCTAAGTCATACCATAGGAACAATGATATCTTCTTTTCCTGTGCTCCTTAAAAGTGTATATGACAACATTCCAACACTTTGTGTTGTGCTATACAAAATAAAAACAATACATTACTTCAATATTTCCGATGCTAAATCAATCTCTAGGAAGAGTTACTAGCACCAATAAGTACCTTAGTCCGTCCTTTCCCTGACAACGGGAGAACACAATCACATCTCCCCCGAGTCTCATACTACTTGTTTTGAAACCATTTCCATCTTGCACAACATAAGAAAACTATTAGGCAATTGTTGCATACTGAAAAACAGTTGCACTCCAAGAATTTTATTTAGTCACAGCCGAATAACAGAACAAAGATGGTTTGGTTGTTACAACAGATATAAACTCACATTGGCCTATAGTATTTGCTAATTTACTTTTAGCTGAGTATCCAAGAGACATGCATTGGCGCATTTTGTCAGGAGTCATTCCACCGCCATTATCTGTAGTCCAATATGTGAAAGAAGTAACTCAAGATTCAACCTTAGAACAAGAACGCGAAATCTCCCAAAAACTCTAAGAATCCAAAGAACCAATGGCTCTAAGGAGAGTCAATGAATATACCTTCAACTAATATCATTTTACCCTTCTCTTTCTTATTATCAAGAACATCTACACTGACATAGGTAGCTCCATTGCAAACCTGGAGGGAAAATATTTTAAAGAAACGGAAGGAGGGAGAACAGAGAAGGACATAAAGGAACAGGAAACTACAGCACGTGTACCTCGTCCATAGCATTATCAAGAAGCTCAGCAAAAGCTGGTGCAGAGAATGTGATCACGAAAACATCAACAAAGAGAAATCTTCCAGTAATGAACAGGAAAGTAAAAAAAAGGATCAAGTTTTGCGACAAACTTTACCTCCCAAAGCCCATTTATGACTGGTGGCATTTGAATGCAAGAATTTTGGATGAACTCTCACATGATCCATGCCTTCTGCACATACGAATGAAATCAAAGTAATATGAAGGATGCTCTTCAGTTGTTAGAGATTATATGTGTCTCACTTTAGTTGTGTAATAATTTTCAAAGGGTTTATAGTTGTCTTGAATTACTCTATTCACGCATTAGTTCATATTCTTTCACAAGATCATATCAGAGCCGGCCTTTGACAAAACCATTCTCACTCTCATAAGTAAGCGTTACAGACAATGTTAATGCTAACTCTAATATAAGAGAATGAGGAGTTATTTATCCTAAAATCGAACATATTAAGGAGTTTATACATCTAAACCTTAAAAATCAATCAACAAGATTACATGTATGAATGGAATAAAAAAAAAAATACACTTATCCAACATTGATAGTATAAGAGTTCTTAACAATATATAACAACTGCACCTCAATCCCAAGCAAGTTGCGGTTAGCTATATAAATCTCAACTGTTAGTGTCCCTCCATTTGTGCTCATATCAATCCAATATTATGCAAAATAAAGATAAAAGTACTAGAAGCTATCTCTCCATATTACACAATATTATACAAAATCTTTTTCTTTCCATGTGCCTTATCTCTCGCTAAGTCTGCATGAATTTTAAGAGATTATTATAGGTCTTTTGAGACAACTTCATTTCATGTGATTTTAGTTCTCCGTAAATTTAATACAATGAGCAACATCAGGAGGGGGTAAAGTGCTACTAATAATCTACCACTACACTCTATATTTCATCCCAAATTCATGTGGATACGAAGCTACATTGTGCAGTTACTTTAAAAACTATAGATAGGCAAGGACAACATGAGTAAATATAGTATAGATATATACTATATGTTCAATCATGTTACTTTTTCATATTAGTATTACTCTTATACTTTTTGTCCTTCAATTTCTGTTACTATCTATTGTTTCTTGTACTTCAATTAGCCTACTATTTTGTTGCAGTTACGGTCAATTTTTCATATTAATATTACTCTTCTAGTTCTTGTCCTTCAATTTCTGCTACTATCTGTTGTTTCTTGTACTTTAATTAGCCTACTATTTTGTTGTAGTTATGGTCAATTTTTCATATTAGTATTGCTTTATAGTTCTTGTCCTTCAATTTGCTACTATCTATTGTTTCTTGTACTATTTTGTTGCAGTTATTGTAAGTTTTTTAATTTTTAAAGTCAACTGTCTATCCAAACCATCTCGTCTCTCTATACCCCACTTGTAAGATTAGACAGCGTACATTATTATTATTGTTATTGTTGATTTCTTTCTACAAAAATTCTGACTTCACACTATACGAATTAATGAATTATCAAGGAATATTCAAACAATACCTGCATGACCAGCAGCAAAACCACCATCAATCCCTTCATAATCTCCAGCTTTCCAAAACTGCTTATTAGATGTAACAACAACTTTTTCCGTACCCACTCCCAATTCATTATTCCTTACAACAACTTCAAGTGACCGGTTAAAAGCCATGCGCTCTTCTGGTGGAAGTGGATCAAGAAATCCCACTGGCAAAGCCGCTTCAACTTTCATCTTTTTCAACGGACTCGATCCCAAATCATTATCATTATCATTATCATCATCATCATCATCACTATCACTATTGAAAAAACGCGAAAAATTACTTCCTCTTCTTCCTCCACTACTACTACTTACACAAATCATAGCTGTATTTTCATCATCTATATCATCCAGATCAATGATTTCTTGCTTGATCGAGTGAGTAGAACTCATGATATTGTGCTAAATATTAAGAACTAGGGTTTTTTTTTTTTTTGTTGTTGATTAATAGTTGTTTGTGTTTGGAACAAATTGTGAAATTTATGCGACAGTTTTTTTTTTTCCTTATTTATGTGAAAAAATATTAAACCGTCTCTTACGTGGTTTTAGGCTTTATAGAGTTATTATACAAAGTTGGCGCCAATGTGGAGTACATGCCCATGATGGACATTTTAATTAAATTAAATTAAATTGAAAAATATAATTATAGTTTGTCAATTGTCATAGTAAAGTATTAATGTGAATTATTTTTTTAAAAAAATGTTAATTTGTAATGCTTAAAATATTAGTATTACTGTTTTCTAATTTGTATATTTGTATTTATTAGACCTCTAATAGAAAATGTTGATTAACATTTTTATCCTTTAAAAGTGGATATATCTGTTATTATCTTTATCTAATTCATTTTACTGTTGACTGAAGTTTGAATATTATAATTTTTTTGTTATTAAAAACAGAAATATTGCATAAATACTCTAGATGATAGTTGGATTTTCTTTTTGAGGTGGAATAAAGAGTAAAAGAGCACAAAATAAACAGTTTTTTTTTTTAAAAAAAAACTATTATTATTATTATTATTATTATTACTTTATTTTATTTTTGCTTTGGGGGTGTGGGTGTGTTATTTCTTTTTCTTCTTCTCTTTGCTGCTTCTTTAACTTCCGTGAGGAATATGAACATTGAGGACTAAATTCGATGAATCTTTTTCTTCTTTTATCTTCCCCTGAAGAATGTGAACATTGAAGACTTAATTTGGTGAATTCTTTTTCCTTTTTAACTTCCCTTTTCTAGTGAAGAATATAAACGAACTTAATATATATGGTGAAATTTTTTCTCCTTTAACTTCCCCTTTCGAGTGAAGAACATAAATATTGATGACTTAATTTGGTGAATTTTTCTTCTTCTTTACCTATCCGTTTCGAGTAATGAACATAAGCATTGAGGACTTAATTCGATGTTTTTTTTTTTTTTTCTTTTTTAACTACCCGTTTTCAGTGAAGAACATAAACATTGAGGACTTAATTCGGTAAAAACAAAATTCTTCTTTAACTTCCCCTTTCGAGTGATGAACATTGAGGATGGATTTAGTTCAGTGAATTTTTCTTCTTCTTTAACTTCCCCTTTCAGGTGAAGAACACAAGCATTGAGGACTTAATTCGGTGAATTTTTCTTCCTCTTTTAAGTACCCATTTCAAGTGAAGAACATAAATATTGAGGACTTAATTCAGTGATTTTCTTTTTCTTTTTAGCTTCCCCTTTTGAGTGAAGAACAAGAACATTGAAGATTTAATTCGGTGAATTTTTCTTCTTCTTTAACTTCCTCATTCAAGTGAAGAACATGATATTGAGGACTTAATTTGGTGAAATTTTTCTTGTTCTTTAACTTTCCCTTTCGAGTGAAGAACATGAACATTGAGGACTAAATTCGGTGAATTTTTTTTTTTCTTTAACTTTCCTTTTCGAGTCAAGAACATGAACATTGAGGACTTAATTTGATGTGTTTTTCTTGTTCTTTAACTTCCTCTTTCGAGTGAAGAACATGAACATTTTTTTTTTTTTACCCTCCGTAGGAGCTCGAAGAACATGAACATTGAGGATTTGATTCGGTGAATTTTTTCTTCTTCTTTAACTTCCCATTTTGAGTGAAGAACATAAATATTGAGGACTTAATTTGGTGAATTTTTTTTTCTTCTTTAACTTTCCTTTTCGAGTCAAGAACATGAACATTGAGGACTTAATTCGATGTGTTTTTCTTGTTCTTTATCTTCCTCTTTCGAGTGAAGAACAGAACATTTTATTTTTTTTATTTTATTTTTTACCCGAGCTCGAAGAACATGAACATTGAGGATTTGATTCGGTGAATTTTTCTTTCTTCTTTAACTTCCCATTTTGAGTGAAGAACATAAATATTGAGGACTTAATTTGGTGAATTTTTTTTCCCTTTAACTTCTCCTTTCGATTAAAGAACATAAACATTGAGGACTTAATTCGGTGAATATATCTTTGTCATACTAAAATTATAGGGATAATTTTGCAAGCCTTCCTTCACATTTCGCTCTATCACAATTAAATGTCTCATGATTTATAAAATTAGCTTACCTCCCTTATATTGACTATACTTGTTTTCATTAATATAAATAAAATATAGTTTGATAAATCTGCCCTTTTCTAATATTAAATTCTTTCAAGCAATTATTTCTATAAGAAATACCATGCCTAATAAATTCTTTTAAAATAAAATAAAATTTAAAAAGAAGAACTTCCTATATCTAATTTGCAGACGTGAGAATGAGATTTGGGATATCTCCTAATTCTCCAAACTCTAGTGATAATAAAGATCGATTCCACCAAACAATTCTTTAGATCAATATTGTTTTAGGATAATTGCCCTTTTAGGAATTTGCTAATTATGATATTTGGATAGAAGTAATTAAATGAAAGAATTTAATATTAAAAAGGGTATATTTGCCAATTTCTATTTTATTTACATTAATGAAAAATAAGTGAAACAAATTATTACAAAAAATTAAAATAAGAGAGATAACTACAATATCGTAAAGGAGGGATTTATTATATAGAGTGAAACATGAAGGGATGTAATTTAATGCTTAAAAGCACGTTTTGTAATAATCAATCAAACAAGTTTTACCAATCTATATATTTTTGTATTTATAAGCACAAACCTCCAACAGAAAATGTTGATCAACATTTTTATCCCTTTAAAGTGGACATATGAGTTAGCATTTTTATCTAATTATATTTGTTTTACTGCTAAGTGCTAACTAAAGTTTGACTATTATAAATCTTTCGTTATTTAGAAATAGAAAAACTGCATAAGTAAATATTACGATAGTCGGATTTTCAACTACATGTTAAGAATTTATTACCAACTTAATTAATATTCAAGACGTTTTAAAGAAGAATCTAGAATATTCAAGAGTTGTAAAGAAATGAATGAAGATCACTAGAATGAGTATTCTAGATAGAAAAGTCTAGAAATGTTCTAGAAAATATAGTTTTAGAATTAGGTAGTTAAAAGACCATTCTAGAATATAGTAGAAATTCCCTTAGCTAGATTCTTCCATCACCACCTATAAATAGAGATGGTTCATATGTGTTGTAACCAACCAAGTTAGAAAGCAAGTAAGTAAGAAAACAAGAAAGTAAGCAAGCAAAAGAGCAAACAAAAAGTTAGTGAGAAATAAGAGAGAATTGTCAGAGTGTGAGTGCAAGAAATATTGTGTCTAAGAATAGTAAGCCCAAAGCGGATCCTTACTTTGCAATAATAAAATTCAAGTTATGAGATAGTGATTGTGCCCGTCTCCAAATTCTTAATTCATTTCAAGAACTCATTCTCAATTGTTACACTGAGAACAAACATGACCATTCGTTTTTTACCTGCTAACTTTTTGTTGCTTTAGCATCTGTTGGTGATGTGGTGTTTGATCCACCGATGATATCCCATAACTCCTGGGCGAGAAAGTAATATTGCATTCTTGTGCTCCATGATCCATAGTTGTTTGCAGTGAGCTTCTCAACGCTATTAAAAGTGCTTGCAAAATCCATCATTTGATAAGTGCCTCAGGATTTATAGTCTCCAATAGTAGGTTGTAGGATCTCCTTTCCTTTGAGTTGCTATCTTCCTTTATCCACCAGGCTCTGAATAAGTGGTATCAAAGCTTGGTGGATAATAAAGAAAGGTAGTAACTCAAAGGAAAGGAGATCCTACAAGGTACTAATGGAGACTAAAAATCACGAGACACTTATCAAATAACGGATTTTGCAAGCACTCTCAATAGCATTGAGAAGCTCAACGTAAACAACTATGGATCATGAAGCACGAGAATACAATATTACTTTATCGACCATGAATTGTAGGATATCATTGGTGGATCATACACCACACTATCAACAGATGCTGAAGCAGCAACAAAATGGAAGGTCAAATCTGGAAAGACTATGTTTGTTCTCAGTTTAACAATTGATGATGAGTTCTTGCAACGAATTAAGAATACCAGGACATACAAAGAATTTGGGGGCACTGACGACAATTTTCACAAAGAAAAATGAGTGTGCTTATAAAGGTTTGAAACTGAGCTTTGTCAATGTTACAACAAAATATGACAATTAGTCAATACTTCTAAAAGTTAAAATCTCTATCTAATGAAATATCAAAATTAGATCCAGAAAATGCTATCACGAAAATAAGAATGAGAAGAATAATCTTTCATGGTCTAAGACTGGAGTACAAAGGCATAATTACAGCCACACGAGGTGGGCCACAAAATCAACTTTATCTGAGTTAGTTTTTTTTTTTGCGGATGAAGATAAGTCCTAATTCAGCAAAACACAATACTATAAAAAAGAAAAGTGGAGAGAAGCTCATGTTCATGGAGAGATCAAAAGAATCAACATCAAAAAAGTCAACGACAAAACAAGCAGACGAAATGCTTCAACAACAGTCAAATAGAGAAGTTCTACGATTGTGGAAAGAAATAACACTACACGAGAGACTACTGATACAAGAGAGGTGAAGGCAACGTAGTTGTTTCTTGCCAAAAGAAGAAGAAGGAGGTGGAGAAGGAGGAGGAGGAGGAGGAGGAAAAGAAGAAGAAGAAGAAGAAGAAGAAGAGCAGTTGACCCATACATGGCCGTCTTAACCCCTAGGCCACTAAAGTCATCACTTGTGGCCCCATATATTTTGGGCCCCCCATTTTTTACAAACAATTACTTATATATGTTATTTTAGAAAAAAAATTATATGTACTATGAGTGTTATGATTTCTACTAAGAAAATTGCATATGAGATGAAAATAAACCTGTATTTCTTAAGAAACACTTTGATGAAAATATGGATAGCGAAATCACAAAGTCCCTTGAAGAATCTTTTAGAGTTAATTGCTTTATATGTGTAAAGTAGATCAAACTATTTTTCACTTCAAAATAAATTTGAACCAATTGAAGCATATGAAAATATTTTTGATTTCTTATTTAGTGGTACAATATTGAGATCTCTAGATAATGAGAATTTTAAAAAAATATTGTCTTAACCTTGAACTTTCTTTAACACGTAATTGTTATTCTTATATTGATGGTTTAGATTTATTTTTTGAATTAAAAGTGTTAAGGAAAATAATACAAGTAGAAGATAATGATCTAATGAAAATACCCTATCAAACAAAAAGACTTGATTCTTTTCCAAATACACATATTGCTTATAGAATAATGTTAACAGTTCCTGTAACTATTGCCTCAGCCGAAAGAAGTTTTTTCGAAATTAAAATTGATTAAATCTTCTTTAAGATCAACAATGTCTCATGAGAGACTGAATGAATTAGCTATATTGTCATTTGAAAAGGAATTATTAAAACAAATTGATTATAAAACAGTACCTAATGACTTCGCATCTAAAATAGTTAGAAAAGTAGATTTTAAATAAAAGTATATATAATGAAAAAAACTAAATATTAGGGCCCCTCTCTTAAGTTTCGCTTTACACCTCCAATGTTGTTGAGTCGGCCCTGGACCCATATATATTAAAATAAGTTATTGGACTTTATCACTTTAAATTCATAATTATTATTCTTTAAAGAAATAAAAACTACCCTAAAAGGTGTTTGGCTGACGCATATGCAACGAAGAGGACGACCTTCTGGTAAACAATTTTTCAAGTGTGTGCCTCCATACAACTATTTTATTGCTACATATATACAATGTAACTCAATTTTGTCTCAAATGAGATTAGATAAGAAGTGTAAGTTTTAAAGTTGACCAATCCGAGTGTTTTGAAGTTTGAAGGAGGGGGGTGGGGGACAAGATTTTAATTTACACTATTAATCAATGATAATAAGGGGTGAGGAATTAATTGATAAGTGATGATTAGTTAGCAAGTTAGTTGGTGATTACAGGATGTTGATTTTAGCAAATTATTCTCGTAGCCTTCTAGTCATGGTTAGCTTCGACTTTACCTATTGTTATTTTAATATCACATTATGATTCAAGTTTTGATATATTGGTATAAGTAATTCAATATTAGGTGTATTGTATTATATGAATAACATTAGATTGATGATATGGAGATATTGGAACTTAATCCTAGGTTTGAAACTTAGGAACTTGATTATAGATTTGAGTGAGTTTTGGGTTTAGGCTAGACATATAGTAATATGAGTGTTGTTAGTTTCAGAATCTTATTGTGGTTATTTATTTAAATAGATTGCACTGATTTGGAAGCCCAATGAAAAGGGAAGGCTCAAGTCCCAGAGTGATTGTTCAATTATTTGAGGCAATTGGATTTCTCAACCCTTGTTAAGTGTATAGAATCGTGTATTTCCTTGTGATATGTGTTGGGGAGTAATGAGAATTGGTGATGAATTGACTTGTCTATATTGAATAATTTTAATGATGAAAATGGAGTAATAAAAGACAATGTGATTAATTATTGGTGTGTAATGTGTTGAGAATAGTTTGAAAGGCTTATTGGTTCATTGTTGGTGTTGTATCACGATTGTGTTGTTGTGAATTGTGCATTGTTATGGAAATGGTCATCTCCTCATTATTTATGTTAACATGTCATTTGCATTGGTTCTGAGACTTAGTTGTGAAAAATGTTGTGAATTGAGGAAGAATAAGAAATTAAAGAGGATGTACCATTTTGAGGGACGTGTCGCGCGTTGCGATAGATATTATGAGTCGAGGGATGTGCCGCATGCCGCGACGGATTCTATTATCGAGGGACATGTTGCACTCCACAATGAATTTTATTATTGAGAGTCATGTCACACGCCGCGACGGATGCATGGACATATATGTCCCCATTGGTCCCAGACTAAGAGATAACGAGTGTGTATCATTAGGTCAGACATGCATCACTATACTTGACATTGCATTGCATATCTTTATCATTTGTGAGTGTCTTTCAGTGGAACTTGTATATGATGAACTTGATCCTGTGTATTTCTGATCTGTAATCGTTGGAATGTTGTAATTAAGTTGTGTGCTATGAAATTATGAATTGTTGGGTTGAGCTGGTTTTATGAAGGTTATAGTTGTGGAGGTTCAGTTGGGGTGGTAGAATTACCCGTATTCTATATTCTTAACTTGTATTTAGGAGTTCACTTGCTGAGTACCGTGTGGTTTGGTGCTCACCCCTTGCTTCTACATTTGTGTAGGTTATGAGCCCAATTCTTTATGATACTCTCTCTTATCTTCTTGTCTAAGGCTTCCTATGGAGATTTGTGAGGTAGTTGATTGTCATCTTAGCAGACCTTTTTACTCCTATTTATGATTTTGTCCTACTTTAGAGACAACATCATTTGAGACTTTTTTATTTCTTTCATATCTATTGTAATACATTACAGGCTTGTACACGTGACAACCAGGTTTTGGGGTATATTTAAGGTAATTATGAATTTCCGGATTATTTTATACTATTAGACTTTTATTCTCACTTTACTTTCGCATTGATCGTATATTTGAGTTTTAGGCTGACTTGTCTTGGTGTGATAAGAAGAGTGCCATCACATCCATTTTTGGGTCGTGAAAAAATGGTATTAGAGCCCCAGGTTCATAGGTCTCCTGTATGTACAAGCCAAATCTAGTAGAGTCTCGAAGATCGACGCGGAGACGTCTATACTTACCTCCCTTATATAGACCTTACTTGTTTTCATTAATATAAATAAAATGTAGTTTGACAAATCTGCCCTTTTCTAATATTAAATTCTTTCAAGTAATTATTTCTATAAGAAATATCATGCCTAATAAATTCTTTAAAAATTAAATGAAATTTAAAAAGAAGCAATTCATATAGATAATTTTCATAAAATAGATTTGTTTTTTTGGTTTATGAACCTCTGGAATTATTGTAGCATAAATGAAGGCTTTTGTTAATGCAGCGGCTTATTTGCAGACGTTGGGTAGATGAGAATGAGATTTGGGATATCTCCTAATTCTCCAAACTCTAGTGATAATAAAGATTGATTCCACAAAAA
>JAJOOR010013802.1:0-15454 GCA_036250505.1 Solanum acaule | reverse complement strand
GCAGCAATCTGAGAATCAAGACTCTTGATTGTCTCCTCCTTTTGACTCTCTAAGCTAGCCAAAGCTTCTTGCAATTCAGCCTCAACTTTCTTCCTTCCTTCTGCAATCTTCTGTTCTACTTCTTGCTGAGTCTCTTTCTTCATCTTGTTCAATGCTGCTGATATCTCAGCCCTTGCAGCCTTCATAATTGCAGCAGCCTGGTCTTCCAGTTGCTTCACTTCAGCAGAGGTGTCCTTCACACTGCTCAATTTCTCCTTAATGGCAGAATCTCTTTCATCCATGAATTTCCCTAATGGGCTGAAGTAAATCTTGTCTAAAGCAAACATGAGAAAGAGGAATTCAGCCATCATGATTGGGAGTGTCAAGTTGAAATCAAAAAGGGAAGCTTTTTCAATTTCTTCTGCTAGTGAAGGTGGTGCCATGGCCAATGAGCTTGCAAGAATGACTGAAATGGACTTGAGAGTTGATGGGATTGAGAGGGTTTCAAGGGATTTGGGTGATTTTGGGAGGGGTAGTTTTGGAAAAGGGATTTGGGTGAGGGAAAGTTTGAATCTTGGAGATGGAGGGATGGTAGAGGATGAAGAAGTGATTAAAACTTTGGAGGAGCTCATCATCATGTTGGCCATGGCTTCTTCTTTTCTGGGATTTTGCAGTTGTAAAAAAATAAAATCTTTTTGAGAGGTTCGATTCTTGATTTTTTTTTTTGAACAAAAGGGAAGAAGGAAGATCTTAGAAATGCTATCTCAATGTATGCCACACAATACGATGAGGCTGAGAATTGGAGCTCTAGAGGTGTGTTACTCACGTGCGGTCTTTCTTTTACTCTATGAACTATGAGTATATTTTTTTATAGTCATATCTTTGTTTAATTAGTTACCCAATTTTAGTATCGCCAAATGATGCGGTGCAGACATGAGGTTAAAAGTTCTTGGTAACAGGTGCTACATCTGAATGGGTTGAATCCAAATTAATAGGGCTCCAAAACGGATATAATGAGATGGGAAACAAAAAAAAAGTTACACTTGTTACTAGTTGGTAGAGTTGAGAATTGTAATCCACAATCAATTCATATATGTACCTAATTTCTTATCTGGGTTTCAGTTATCATGCTAATAGTGTAAATAATATCTGGGTTTTAACCTATGATGATAGGTTAGTATTAAGTTGCTCGGATTCTCGTAAAATGTTGACACACTCGTGTCGGATCCTCCAAAAATGCACAATTTTTTTGTAGGATCTGACACGTACACAATGACATTTTTTAAGAAGTCTGAGGAACATACCATTAGTTAACACTTTTACTAGATTACCATTTAATCCTTGTAGTATGATGTACCTACAATTCGTTCATGAGTGACTAAATTGTGTAAGAAGCTTTTTATACCGTCAGTGTATAAAACACAAACTCTTTTTGAATACTCATGGAGATCCCAAACCAGAATGCAGAAGTTCAAGTCTGATGATGTTGGATTTGCTGCTTCTAATGACCAAAGAGATATTTGTGTTCTACACAATTAATTTTGATATGCAAATGAGGAAATGGAAACAGATGCATAGGCAGGCAACTAATCTTGTTTACAGAATCAGCTTGGATACTAAAGTCACTGGATAGTCAAAAGTTTAGAGGTTTAACTAGAGGTGAATGTTTTCCATTTCACTCTCCAACTCTCTTGACATTTGCAAACAGTTGCTGAATTCCTCTCTTTCAAAAGTACTAATCACAGCACAACACTGTTAGAACTCCATAAGTAGACCATCGTGTGATCTCAATGTGCTGCTCTTCTGTTTCATTCTCCTCTCTGGGCTTGTCAATTTGTATGGGAGCCACCCTCTAAACAAATGAACCAGCCTGGACTCACAGTTAGCTACCACACCCCTGTTGTTGTCATGAATATTGTTTTGGTTCTCTGATAAGTCATCTTGATGGTGATTACCCTCTCGTTCACCTCTCCGTTGTCTGCTTTCACAGCCTTTTGAACTGCACAAATGCATTTCCAAAGATGATATATTATCTAAACTGCTTTTATAATGCCACTATGCAAGACAAATTCATACATATAGTTAATATTTCATAAAAATATGCAGTAAACTCTGCAAAACTAAGTCCATTCTTTCAATTCTTCTGCATGATCACACAAAGTGACATAGCCAGGTCTATATCGGTATGATGATGAGCAGTACTGGCAAGATATCGACATAGAAACTATAAATGGAACATATAAATGACAATATTCTAGTATTAGAAACTATATATGGGTACACCTAGATGAACAAAAACCAACTTTTATGACCAAGCATCGAGCAACTAAGGCCTAGTGTTTACATTCTATGGAAGAATCAAGCATTGATAGCAAACCAATACCATAACAGGAATGGGTGAAGTGCAATATTAGAACACATGAACCAACAATAAGGATGAAAACAATATACATATCTTACATGCTAGGTTCATTCTTACTAGAGTCCTCTCTCTCTGATCTCGTTTTGACCAGATTGTAACTGATGGAGACATGCCTCATAAAACTGAGCTGCAAATGCAAAAACATCAAGAGTTGGCGCGTTAAGGAAATGTTAAAAAAATTCCACTTGGGATTTATAACGAAAAAAGTACATAATCATTAGCAATGATCTGAAAAATTCTTAACTCCAGGGTGGAAAGAAATTGCTGAACTCTCATAAACCAGAATATAGACAAAATCGGATTAATAATCAGTCTAGTGAAAGAAACCATAGCCTCTGGCTATACGCAAACACCATGAGAAATCTGTCTACAATATTTTACATTTTCACGATTATCTAAAATATTTTGATAATATATCTGTTTCTTTTCGGTTGAGAGAATTCATATGAACCAGAATCTCCTTAGACCTTAGTAATTGAACCTGCTTTTTACTGGTCTCTCTTTAGACCATTTTCACCTCTTTATGGTGCATTCAGAATTATTTGCTAACGAAGATGTACTCGAAGGAGCTTATTAATTTCCAAACAAACAGGAATATATCGAACCACACACATTCAACTGCAGAAGTCAAGATTCTGATTTGGCTAAAACAGAATCAATTTTCTTCAAAGCCTGGACATAAAGATGGATTTGAAAATGACTGCAATGTGGTTCCTAATCCTATACATCTCCTTTTACAAATTGCATATTCGAATGCATTTAGCAACAAGTAACATAAGCAAATCATATAAAGATTAGATAAAAGAAAGCTTTGCTAGATCGAAAATATGATGAATGAGAAGAAACCTTATCGCCATCCTTGATCCGATAGGTTCCTAACAAATCACTATCAGTTAGTAGCTTCCGCCCATCGTAGCTCAAGCAAAAATGTCCCCATACATGTGACCTGTAATATTGTCACAACAAAACTAGTGAATTCGAAAGAACTAGCCAAGGTAATATACAGTGAAACAGCTATGCAAATTACGTCAGACAGGAATCGAAGTATAAGTCTTCAAGCAATCTACAACAGAAGAAGTTTAGTTTGAAAGTTTCCTTTTGCAATGCACATACCATGAAACCTTGCCTGTTCCTGTGTTTGGAAAATGACTGAAGGCAGATTCCACCGCCTGTTTCAGCTCCGCCACTGTCCCATTCCTTGCAACTTTAATATCTGCACAACACAAAATTCAATTGATCTGACCATTTGAAAAAATATATGATACATGACCAATGATGAAGCCTACTAAGTAAAGCAATTTTTTAACCCCCTTTGCCACTCCACTAAAAGAATTCTCATGTCAAGGGCATTCGAAAACTTATATACAACAAAACAACAAAAAAAAAGACTACCTTTTACCCTATTTGCATAATAGTGAAGGGATTTCAATTGAATCCCCTTCTTCCAAGCTAGCTCCGCCCCTGGATACATCAATACTAGCGAACCACATGTGGATCAATCTAGGTAGTATAGAATAAGTGTCATTGCACTTAATGTCCTACTATCTTTGACTCAAACCATATATACGTGTTAAAATATCATATACATATATGTACATGGCGGAGCCATCTTACGTGAAGGATGGTTTGGTGCACACTCTAGAAAATTATGTGGTGTACAGAGGTTAAATGTTAGCTATTATGAGTGTATATTTAATTTAGCACCCCCTTAACACAACTGAGAAGAAAATTTGCACACCCTTCGCCAAATTCCTGGCTCCAAGATTGTATATGTATATACACGGGGATTCCCCTACCTTGTAATCCCACCCCAATTGTAAAAAAAAATATGTACACACATAAACAAAACTAATCTCTGAAACTATCACTCTGAATTCTGGATCCGTTTCTAAGGGCGTATACACATGAATTTCAGTACTATTTGAACTCACTGAACTCTAAATCCTAAATTCGTCATCTATCTAGACACATAAAGATGGAGATCAATTTCAGTATTTCATAAGACAATTCAACAGGAGGAGGAAAATAAGAAAAATTACCAAAGGAAGAGCCATCCAATTTGAGTATTGTGAGATTGAGTGGCTCCTCAGGCAACTTGTTGTAGTACAAGCTCTTTTGTGGGCTGAGCAAAAATGGTGGTACTACACAAGACAATGATGATCCATTCTTTTGAAATGAAAATCTAGGACTAACATCTTCTTCATCCCTCTTTAAAACTTCCATAACTAGTACACCATTTATAAGTAGTAAACTAAAACTATATTTGATTCATAACATTGCCATTTTAAAGAGCTCTAATTGATCTCCTTAAGTTTTCTAATATTAATATTGTTATTGTTTTAGTAGTATTATTATATATATCTTTTGGTGATTGAATGATTCTTTGGTGCAGATTTAAGGCTGTGGTTGGCTTATGTTGGAGGAAATTCTAAGTGGAACATAAAGAATTCAATTCAATTGCTTTCTACTCTCACTTTCTGCCTTACTTTTTTTTTCAATTCGGTGTCTGATATTTATATTGGAGTCCGACGAATTTAAATTTGCGTCTGAAAATCTCACATTGATATTAAAGCACTCCCTAACAAAGGCAACTCTTTATCCAAATAACTTAAATTCGAGAGCTATTAAGCTAGCGTTTGGCCACAGATTCCCAAATATTTTTGACAAATATTATTTGGGTGAAATTTCACCATGTGTTTGGTCATAATATCTGGGAAATATATTTCATATTTTAAATAAATTTTATTTATACTCATAAGTTTTAAAAACTAGTTTGTATTACATAGCAAGATAGAAACGTCGACGTAGCAAGATTCATGACTTCCGCAACAAGTCAATTGGATCTTCGTTGCAGCAAATAGCAAGTAGTGTCCATGACACTAGAGTAATGTGGTAGTTCGGAGTGAGTGCAACAAACATCATTCCATACATTGTGAAGTAGACAAAGCACATGATTTTATTACTCTGAGCCGATTATTCGTTATTTTCATCAACAACCATGTCATCACTTTCACATTCACTGAATATTTCATCATTACTTTGGTGTTCACGTAAAAAAATATGTAATACAACGAAAACAACTACTATAGAGGGTGTTTTTTTGACCTAAATACTAATGTTTTCTAGTATTTGGGAATTTGAGTTATTTGTCAAAAATATTTGTTAAATAATGGTAAACTGTATGGACAAATATCATTTGCTAAATTTTACTTAAAAAATATATGGCTAAACGGATCCTAAGAATGAAGAAATATTTATCAGTGCGTAACAGGTGACTTTGTGCCTACTTGTATGGTGCGTTTATGATTAGGAGGGAGAATTTTTGTTCCTAAATGGAATTAAGCGTCGCTATCACGCGCCACAGATGGAATAACAAAGTTGGGCCACCGAGAACCCGTGATTCTACTAGGCCCGCTTCGATTTTAATCCTTTTCGTGAGTGCTTTTGGTACCAAATAAGATTGAAAAAATGGTACAGCATGACATCCCATTTTATTAATTGGCAACATATAGCCATCTTTTATTTTCTTGACAGAAAAAGATTTTTAAAAATTAAATTTTGCAATTAATAGCCCACGTATTGAGAAGTTTTTTTAAAAAATTAAATTAAATAATTTTAGAATGTGGCAGCATAATTTCCTTTTTTATTGGGAAGTGGTTTTTTTCTCTTCTTTTCCATACACACACGATTCTTTTGAATGATGTTTTTTTATTGATTATGTAAATATTTATCCAATTCTTCTTCTTTATTACTTTGAATAAAAGATGATTTACTTTCTTGTTTATTAGTTTTACATATTGAATTCTATAAAAATATTCGTCCATAGTGTATTTTTTCTCTTTCGCTTTTAAATTCTTGATGGTTTGTTGATGTCTACCCGTCAATTTCTCTAATTGTTAGCCAATGTTTGATCCCCTCTTGTATTATCGTTCAATTTTTTTTTGGAGTTTTAATTTTTGAAATTGAAGGTTATATCTAATTTAGGCAAAAATTTACGTAATAGTAATTAATTGTTGGGTATCAATTGTCATGTTTAAGAAAGTTATCCTAGGATTATTCATAAAAATGGGGATACTGATTCTAATTTTGTGGATTCTCCATCCATAACTCTAAATTTTATAGCCATGTAAGTTCTTCTCGTTATCCGATTCGACTTGTGTGTTTGCTATTGAGCATTTTATATTTCATGTGCAATCCTCAATTTACTGAAGAAAGAATCTGGAATGTATACAAATTTTGAGAGAATGAATACACGGATATGTATACATGAATGCAATGCATGCATGATGTTCATGATTTAAAAAAATCTTCAATGTAGTGTATACATATTATAAGTGAATGAATACATTAAGTGTTTGATTTTTTAATATGTATACACTGAAGGGGATAACATAGCTATAAATGTATACTAATACTAAGTGAATGAATACACCATTCTTCTACCTATATACAATCATCAAGTATACAATTGAAATTTTTTTAATCAAGTAACGAACAAAAAAATATATGAAAATACATAATTTACGTTTTTAGGCGGTTATGTATTGTATATATAATTTTTTATGTTTCCATTATTTTTGTTGTTTAGTGATATTGGTTATACGAAGAAAACAAAAAAAAAACTATTAAAATGTCATTTATTAATTTGGGCCATTTTGTGCTTATTTTTTATTTGTCTATTAAATGCTAATTAATGTTGGGCTATTTATTGCTAATTATAACTATCAGTTGTATATACATGTCATTTCCTCAATAAGATTGAAGAACAACAAGAAGGATTGTCATAAAATAAAGTATAATTTACATAAATTTCATAGTGTTAACAGTTAATTACATTATTTTTTTACTCTTTTCAAATTAAAATCTCTTAAAATTTATAGATTTTCGGATACATTATTTGACTTCTACATTACTGGACTTTCAGATACATCACTGGACATCCAGATACATAGGTGAGAGAAGTATCAAAGAGGGAGGGATGTATCAGAGAAGGGATTGGACATTCGGATACATCACTAGACTTCCGGATACATAGGTGAGGGATGTATTTGAGAGGGGGTAGGGATGTATCAGCGAGAGGAGATTTTTGAAACTTTTGTAAAATGGTTGGAAAGTTTAGAGATTATGGTAAAACCTTATATGTATTTAGGTAATTTTTTCTAAAATGTATAAAATTCTTTAAGACCTTAAATTCAAGTCCTAGATATAAATAAATTTTATTGAGTAGCGTTTCCTCCTAAGATGAATGCTACACGGCGCAAATCTAGAAGATAACAAAAAAAAAAAAAAAATAGAAAAGAAGAAGAATGTGTTTGTAGAGTAATAAACACATTTTTTTGTGTTTGGAACTTCTCTTTCTTCTTTACAATGTACAATGCACTATGTATTTGCTTTTCAAAGGAAGCTCCTCCTCTAGTAGCCAATAGACTCCCATAAATCAATTAAGAGGAATAAAGTTTTTCTCTTTTTTTTTGTTCAAAGGAAGAATAAAGTAAATCATGTGTTGTTGATATTCTTTTTATCATCTTTGCTTTATTGAACATGTACATTTTGCCCAGACAAGAATGCTATAATCATATTTCCTTTTTAGTGCATTTAAAAAGAATGATTTTTCTTAAATTTGAAAGTTATTTAATTTCATTTTTATTTACATTTAATTGAGAAACTTTTTATAACTATACAAATATTATGGCATATTTAAATCTGGTCATAAACTTCATATCCAATCGAATAAATTCATATAAATTGAAACATCAAAATTGCAGTTGAGGAAAAGAAATTACTAAGAGACGATCGATCGATCATCTTGACTGTTGGAATATTATACCATGTAGGGTAAAAAGAAATTATGTATATATTTTATACATTGAATTTCTTTAAATTTTGTCGTGTGAAATGCCCAATTGACACTTTGAAATATCCTTTGAAATGAGGTGGTCCAATTAGAAATTATACATATCATCGAGACAACATAATTTTGTTCTACTTGTAATCATTCATGAACAATTTATTGTTCATATACGTGTACCTTATCTTTATTGTATGATTTGTTGCATTTAATTATGATTAATATCAGAAAATGAATTAAAGTTTAATGTGTTGAGTTCCCACACATGACACATCATTTGTGGAATGGGGATTTAGGGAGCCTTTTATTATGATATCGTTCGTAGTAAATTCGTCTCACGTTCTAAATTAATGGCATTTTAATTTTTTTCTATGGCCTTTTAAAGTTTTTTAAAAAATAAAAGAAAGCTGAATTTCAATATTTAATTGTTCTCTTAGCATACTTTTTCATAGAAAAAATTCAGACATCAGTAATCAAAACTGACCCCAAAATGTTAAGTCTTGGGAGACATATGACTTCTTTTGGAGGAAAAAAAACAAGTCCTAATTAGACAACAATGTGATCCATGACTTCATCGTATGATATATTCATCCCCACTAAGGTAGCTCCATTTTGTTTGGTATAGTATATCCACATGATCATTACATACCACGATTAATTCGACAACTCGTTAATTTTAACATAACATTTTTTTATGTCATATTAAGACGATAATTTTTTTTAAAAATGATATATTATACATATTTTTAGTATAAGAGATTCAGAACAACTAAGTCTAAAAAAGAAGAAATTGAAACGGAGGGAGTAATTATTATCGTTGAGAAAAAAAAAATATGTTCCACCAATAACAAAGTACCAATTAGGAATTTGTATACATTGAATGATACAAACCACCGTGGGACTATTCTTGAAAACAAATTGACCCCAAAACACTCACCAAACCATTGTCTATCTTTGTTGGTTGCTTTGTCCATCTAGCTAGAGATTTCACCCCAACCCCCAAAAACCATATCCTATTATTTCATGTGGAAATATGTTCAACAAATATTTGACATCTCCCAATGGACCCTACATAATGCGAATTTAAATTAATCGAATTTCAATATGAATATTGAATACTGAAATGAGAAAAAAATATTCGACATAAGGAATCAACTCTTAATCCAATTTAGAAATATCAAGTCGCATGCTTTCAAACTAACCAACCAATAGAATATTTTTCCAATTTTCTCATGATCTTTTTGGAGATTTTTCAATTGATGAGAGTGGTTGCATCATGACTTTAATTTCTTGAACTTTCATCTCAGACATGTAGCACATGTCCAAATCTAATCTTAGTTAATTAGAAAATGGTAGTAATAATCAGAGGCAAATTCAAGAGTTAATAAATTTACGGCGATTTAGCTTATAAAAAATCTCAAATTAATATTGTAATAAATTAATAATAATCAGATCAATGGACCGGGTTCCAAGTCAATTAAATGCATTATATACATTTAATGAATTATTTAATGTGATACATAATCTAGATAAAAGTTATTAAATTCATGTGAATATGTAACTATTTCACTAGCTCCGCCCTGATTAATAATTGTTACTTCTAATGAGTGTAACCAGAAAGATCGTATTCAAACGTGCAAGTCAAATGACAACAATATTATCATGATGGTTGACTGGTCTTAATTTTATCCTTAGGTAACAAAGATAATTTAATTGACAACCGTATAATTTTTTTATTTTTTATTTTTTATTTTTTTTATAAATTTATATATATTTTAATTTTAACATGTTATAAACAATAAATTTTATTATTATCTTCAGACTACCGATTAATTAATTAAGAAGTTACATATAATTGCTCTTTAAATAATTTATTTCTGTAAATTCTTAAGTTAATTAGCAGTAATTCGTTATGAAGAATAACCCCGCCTTTTGTGGTTCAAAATTAATTAAAGGTAAATTTACTCATAATTTAATGGGGACATAAACAGGTCATGACCTAAATTTGTCCAAACATTTGTCATGCCAGACAAAAAAAATATTTTGCTTTAATACTTTATTTGATAAAAACACGTTTAAGTTTCGTTCACACGCATTAAATCTTGAATTAGCAATTAATCCTTTAATTAGTAATGATATGTCATTTTCCAACAACTAGAAAATTAAAGGGAGAAGATATATATTCTTGTTCTACTTTATTATTCTGTTCAATTTACCATTGATTGTTAATGGAAAATTATATAGTATCATTTACTTTTTCTTGGTAAACAAAGGACTGCATGCTGGATCAATAGGTCAAACAAGTATTCATAGAAGAAGGAAATGTGGGACAATGTGAATGAAATTGAGTTCATTTAAGAAATTAAACTTCTTTACGTTATTAGAGTTAGACCTAATTCGATGCGGATCTTTAGGGTCTCGAACAATTATCGGGGGAAATATAGGAGTACTACATGAATGTACATGCACACACTAGACCAGATAGTGGAACCTCGATAAAGAATATTTACATCGAAGCATGGAGAGAAAGGTGATGAATAGAATGAATTCTATATGATCGGTGAAAGACGAAAACTTTGGGCTCTATGTATAATTTGGATGATCTTTTTTTCCGTTAAGCTAATTTTTGAGTTATGACTAGTAAAATAAAGTTGAAGACCTATTTTAACAAAGGAAAAAATGTATTTATCATAAATTCCATTTGTAATTTTCTTTAGGAGGTAACAAAAGTAAAAGACAAGAGATTGTACCATCAGTTGCATTGTCGGACGGATCACAAGAGAATTAATTAAGCTCTACTTTATATATGAAAAAGTTGAAAACAAAAGGAAAATCAATAAACACTTTATTAATTGTTAATTCAAGAGTTAAACTAACTAATATATATCGATAATGTAAAATAAAAATATTTTTAAGATTGTTGTGTATGATTAATTTAACTATTTAATAGACGAATAAGAATATACACAAAAAGAATTCCAAAATTGAATCTAAAGTCACCACAACAAAAGAGACAATTTGTGGCAATAGATTTTCCTATGAACGACAAGTGAGTTAATGTCATTGCATTCAGAATTGCCAAAACTTTTAGTAGTATTTATATAGCATTTATTATAAACGCTCATATTTATTATTGCCGTTAAATATAATATGGAGAGTTGGAGACAATTATATTATTGTCACTAAATCCTTTATTTGTTGTAGTGAATCACTAACTGAAACATTTTATTAAAAGTCAATATGTTAATTCGATTGTCTAAATGAAATATCTTTAGAATTATGAGAATTAATGCGGGAAAATATTGTAATGTGTAGTGAGATTAGTATTTGAAAGAAAGAGTGGAGAGAACGAAAAATATTCTAAATCTCCAACTTATTCATTACTGAAAAGAGCGAAATATTATATTGAAGGAATACGTTCCAGTGTAATATGAAGTTTTTGAGTTATACGACATTGTTGAATTGTTGTATCATAAAAGAGATAAGTCAAGCAGTAGACTCTACTGCTGAATAGGTGTAAATTATATTGTAATAGACTCAAATATCTTTAGAAAGAGCAAATCATTTGCACCTCAACTTAAATATTTATCTCTTTAATCGTAATTTACTATAATTTGTGATATATACACGAACGGTAACTATGCCACTAGTATAGAAGTGTGTGGGAGAGATGGTCCAAAAACATGCTTTTGTGAGGTGTCGATATGTTTGCTACTCTTTTGGCCGACCCAACTTCAATGCTCTCTCCCTTTTCCTTTTTCTCACCAGACAATTCTCCTTCTCCTCTCTTTCCTTTTTCTACCACATTAATATTTACTTTACTTACTTATATAAATAAATAAACATCTTCAAGAAAATTATACCAATTCTTTTATAATCTCTATAGGTATTTTTGTGATATCATTTATGAGATGGAACTTGAGCTTGGTCTTGGTCTTGCACTTCCTAATAATTCCCATTTTGTTAATCCTATCAAATCTTCCTACCTAAATGACAACATTAATATTGACACATTTGATGACAACTTCTCAGAAATGAAGAAGATTAATAATGATGATGGTAGCATCAAAGTTGAAGGTAGAACATTGCCTTTGCTTATATGGAATGGCCAACCAAATGAAGAAGAAGATGATAATGATGATGGTCATCAAAAAAGGAGAAATTTTGAAGCTTGTTATAATCAGTAAGTTTATGTTACAAAATGTGTGTAATGTAAATTATCTGATATTTGTTGTAAATATATTATTACATGTTTATGTGTAGTTTTATCATACCTTTACTAACTCTTCATTGGAGGTGGAGTCAGATAGGGTTTAAGGGTTTATTCGAAGTCCTTGAAGGAAATTTTATTTTATTTATATATGATTAAAATTATTTTATAGTAGATATTGAATACTTTTAACTTCTTCAAATTTATTTATTTTAAATTCTTTTACTGAATATTATGACTGCACCACTGCTCCTCATTGATCTCCCATATCATAATCTTCTCCATATTTTCAAAAAAAGGTTAATGTCATGTTTAAGGCAAATTGACTTGAACATACTTGTATGTGTACTTGGAAACTTGAGCCTATTTGGACGGACTAATTTTTTAGTGTTTTTAAGTCAAAACAGATTTTAAACACTAGTATAGTGTTTGGCCATTTGGGTAAGATTAAAAAATACTTTAATTAAACGTTTGTTATTAAGTCAAAATAAGTCCAGAATCATAAAGTTTGAAATTATAATTTATGGCTTTGACTTATAATTTCTTGTCTAACAATATTGTTATTCTTTTAGTTTAATTTCATAAGTGTATTAAAAATCATTATTTTTAGCTGATCTTAGGATATATTAATTATTACTAATTAATAAATATGAATTTGTGATGCAGGGAATTCAAGGAAGAAAATGGAGTAGTGGGGTGGCCACCAATTAAATCATGGAGAAAAAAACTTATTCATGGGATTAATCATGAAATTGGATGGAACAAAAATAAGAATAATAATATTAATCATAGACACAATATTGGAATTAGAAATTCCATGTATGTGAAGGTTAAAATGGAAGGAGTAGCCATTGGAAGAAAAATTGATCTAATGTTATATAATTCTTACCAAATCCTTACTAACACCTTGCTCCAAATGTTTCATAAATGTAAGTAATTAATTCAGTCCTATTATTATATAAAAATATGAAAATTAAAATAGCATGTCCTCTTTTTTTTTTTTTTTTACAAAATAACAATAAGGAAATAATTAAGAATTGAATTAATAAGTTTGGTTAATTTATACGCAGCACATGAGAGTTGTGATGAAAATGATGGACGCTTTACACTATTGTACCAAGACAAAGAAGGAGATTGGATGCTTGCTGGAGATGTACCTTGGGAGTATGTACCTTACCTCTTCTATCCTAGTGTCGTTTGAGGATTCACGTAAATTCAGTAACTTTTACTCTTACTTTAGATACGTATTCAAAAATTTACTGACATCTCTAGATGAATATTTGATTGTAAACCTGATTATTATTGTATATATTAACTTGAAATTGTGTAAAATTTATAAACTTCAAATCCAGGAGTGCTCGGTTGCTACTCCATTATTTATATTTGATCTAAGACAAGTAAAATATAAATTTGAAATTGTTGTTTCAGTATTTATTCAGAGGATATATAATGGTTTAATTTTGCAGAACATTCATGGAGACAGTTCAAAGAATACAGATACTAAGGAATTGGAAGAGTGGAAGAAGTACAAGAAAATCATCCCATATTTCTTAAGAGTATTAATTATATTATATTGTTTAATTAGTAGAGAATGTTGAAGGTAATTAATTAAAAGAAAAGAAGGAAAAAAATTAGTTACATGAGTTTGACATTGTAATTTTATTATCTTATATTGTACTAATTTTATATTTATTATCTTGGTTTGATTTGGGACATATTTATAAGAAAATTCACCCCACATATCTATTTAAGGCTTAATATTACAGCCTTTAGATGTACTTTTTTTATATTACTACTTATAACAGTTTAATTACAAGTATTAACAGATTAGTTTTAATCTATAATTTAATTAATTAGTTATTATTTTTATAATTACCTTACAATTAATAAGTAAGAGAAATAAGATAATCAATTGTCATTATCTCTTACACCATTTCAGGGATAACATTAATAAAGAATCAATTGTCACATTTTGAGAATTTTTTTTCCAATTTTCACACCCCCCACCCCACGTTCCTCTTTTACATAGAACTAATTTTTTCTCTCTCACCATCTTCAACGTTCGTCTTCTTCATTATAAAAGAAAATCAACAGAACTCACGATTGATCCCCATGGATGTGGAAGGAAAAAAATAAGATAACATACTTTCCTTTCTGTATGAATTTTTTGTTAGGTTTGATAATTGGAAGAAGTGAATGCTTACTTGTGCCCCACTAGAAGTGGATCTGTATTTGTTTTAAAATTAGCACATGTTTTAAAAATTATATGTGCAGGAAAGAATATCAGATATGAATTCTGATTTTTTCTTTCTATTCTTTTGTTCTCTCTATCAACTCTTTTGTTGTCGATAGCAAGCAGCTCGAGAAGAGGCGTTGGCCAAGGTTTCTGCTCTTGAACTAGAGATAAGTGCTGCAATGCCAACAAATAATGAAATTCCGATAAAAGATGCTTCTTCTCAGTCGAAGATTAGTCAAGCAAAGAAAACAGTTAGTCATGCAAATCAAAAGGGAAAAAAGAGGAAGGTAAAAATTGTAGAAGCGACTCAATCTGTTTTGAATTTGGATTCAGATTTCATAAGTGAGATTAAAAAGAAAAAAACAAAAAAAGCAACAAATGTCGAAATTGGTCAGTCTTCAAAACCAATCATCAAGAAGAACAACAAGGAAGGAGGACTCAGAAATCCCAATTTCAAAAAAAGGCAAAAAAGTGGTTAGGATAAGTATTTTATTTAATTTATTTTTGAATTATTCAATTTAGTATTTTTTGTGTTAAAAATATTGTATTATGATTATTGTTGTTACGAAACTTATATTGATGTGAAAATTGTACGAAATTTGAATAATATTTGTATGAATATGACATTAATGTATGATATATGAATATTGTATGAAATGTGATGGAATGTTGGTATTCAACTGGTATGAAGTGTTATTTGATATTGGTATGAAATTGGTTTGATATCAGTAGCCCAATTAGTTGATTTTAGTGTCGTTT
>JAJOOR010013800.1:0-14613 GCA_036250505.1 Solanum acaule | reverse complement strand
ATATATATCATCAAACCATTCATGATTAAAACGACGCATTGATCCAAAAATATATGTTTGAGGATACTCTTGCACCGCCAAACGAGGTTGACAAGGACCATTCAAAAGGTATGCTCTTCTAATAACATCACGGTGGTTTGGAGGATAGTTCAATATTGATGTTCTTTCACCAGGATCAAACTTTAAAGAACTCAAATCAAATTCTTGAGAAGAATCTAATGACACTTCTGAATGATTAGTATTTTCTTTTTGATTAGATTGACTATGACTTTGAGAGGCTAAAGTTGATTTCGGTACTTGTGTAAAATACTTCTTCACTGAATATTGAGACTGAATCATAAAATCAAAATTTAGTCAAAACTTACAAAAATTAAATATGCAATAAGGACCAAAACAAAATTATAGACAATGAACAAAAGTTTGAATCTCATAAGTAAAAGTTAATATCCACTAAACAAATGTTGAATGTCCATAATAAACATATAAAATCAACAAATAAGCCCAAACAAATAAAATTATAACTTTCATAATCAGTGAATATAATTGAAATTTTCATATAAAAAATAAAAATTTGTTAAGAGAAGTGAATATCCGAGTTCAATCAGCTAAATAAAATAGCACATCAACAAATACCAAAATCAAAGCATAGAATTCTGAAGAAAAAATAAATAGAAAAGTAAACTTACAGAGGTTGCCATCACAAATGGAGCCTGAAGGAGAGAATTAAATTAATCCACGGAGGACCACCACTCCTCCACTAGCGGCAGCAAGCAGCAACAGCAACAGGGAGGCAGCAAGCAGCAGCAGCAGGCGGCAGCAAGCAGCAGGCGGCAGCAAGCAGCAGGCTTGGAAATAGGGTTAGAAATAGAAAGAGGATAGTCATATACGGACTAAATTTCCATTTTAAAGTTGGACCAAGTGATTGTGTACTTTGTTTCTTTTTTATTGAATAAAAGAGCTCCAAGCTCAAATTTGATTAAAAAAATAAAAAGAAATTTTAAATATAAATTTTTTAATTAGTTATGACTTTAAAAACGGGGTCTATCTATATTTAATAAAAAAAACACTTAAAAGTTAAAAGTGAAGCCAGCAAAATCGCTAAAAATTACAACAAAAAAAGATGTTGTTGCCTGGAATCGATCCCGCGATCCAAAGCTCACTTAAGCGAAATCTTGAAGTCCCTCAACCATTGGGCTACTCCTTTGATATATATTCAGGGGGTTCAATTTTAAATATATACATGTACATAAAAAAATCGATCTTATATATATAGTGTAATTTTTTTACCGAGGGGGGTCGGATGACCCCCTCGAATGACTGTACATCCGCCCGTGAGTGTATCTATGTTTAATTAATTTCATTTTATTATTATTTGAAATAATAAATTTATTAATATTATTAATAAAAGACAAAAACATGTATATTTTGGTTATGTAATTTGATTAATTTCATTTTATTACTCTTAAAATAAAAAAATTCATTAATTTGATGTATCTATTATCAATATATGATGTATCCAACAAACTAAACACTTAGATACATGAGTATCATACAAATACATTCATATGTATCATAGAAGTATCTAGTATTAATTTCGTGCATTTGTTATATGCGTCTAGTATTAATTTCATGTATCAATTTATATGATCGAATATTAATTTCATGTATCTATTTATATGATCTAATTTTAATTTCATGTATCTTTTATATATATCTAGTATTAATTTGATGTATTAAGTATCAATTTCATACATTATATTCAAAAACATGTATCTCGGATACATAATAACATTTACATATAATTATGTGTATCAAAATATAGAATATAACTGAAACGCACTAATATAGGAACAAATCACAATGGTGGAGTATTTGTTTCATCATTAATCCAAAAAAAAAAAAGGAAGAAAATTCAAAATTCGTCCGACAACAAAGCATTTTGAAACCAATGGGCAATGATGCTTGCATCTAACATTCCTCCGATAAGACATGTATCTCGGATACATAATAACAAACATATATATATATATATATATATATATATATATATATATAATTATGTGTATCAAAATATATAATATAACTGAAAACACTAATTTGAGAACAAATCAGGATGGTAGAGCATCTGTTTTATCATTAATTCAAAAAAAAAAAAAGTAAGAAAATTCAAAATTCTTCCGGCAACAAAGCATTTTGAATCCAATGATGCTTGCATCTGACATTCATATTACATAGACCCAAAAGTTTGCCTGTATCCAGTGATATTACTCCAACCGCTGGATTAGTCCTTGTGACATTTAGCTTTGGGAGGTACCGGAATTGGCGAGTGAAAGGGTTGCATATGGCTAATTGAAGAGCAGTAGTTGTGGTTTCTCTCAATAGTATTAACCCATTAACTGCAGCAATTGGGCAGATTGGGTTGAGAATGAAGTTAAGAGGCTATATGTCAAGTATCATCAATTAGGTTGTGAGACGGTAGATGTGAGTATAAGACCTTGACTTGTTAATAGACCATTACTTAAGGAGTTTAAATTATGATAATTATTTAATATCATATTTAAGGGATTTGTGTATCTGATTAAATCTATTAAAATATATGGTATAAATATTAAAAGTGGTAGTATGTGTAATTGTTTTAAACTAGAGGTAAATATTGTATATATGGTAGTGATGTATGTGTAGTTAGGTAGTTTTCCCTTCATATTATTGCTTTATATTGAAATGAGTTAAGCTGAGTTGAGTTGAGCCCAGGTATGTTCTTTCAGTTCCTTTCAAGCTTATGTCTTGTTTAGTATTCCCCTCGCATGCTCGTACATTCAATGTACTGATGTCAGTTGGTCTGCATCTTTTATGATGCAAATATAGGTAACCAGGATCAGCATCCAGCGTTTCATTGATCTAGTTGAGCATTCAAAGTCTTGTGGTGAGCCTTCTTGCTTTCCGGAGGATTCCTATTTACATTGCTTTAGTAGTTTTCAGTTGTTAGGATGATCGGGGGTCTTGTCCCGACATCTCTCACAGTTTTAGAGGTTTCATAGATAGTTAGTTAGTTCATTTGTCATTATCTTGTTATTGGCTTATGTTGAATTTGAGTTGCCCTTTTTGGCAAGTTGAATGTTGATCTTTAAAACATTCTAAGTTATTCATTGAGACAGTTTAGTATCATTGTATTTTAATACTTTCGTTTATCATGACTTAAGTCTTCCGCTAAGAGTTAAGTCAGGCCAAGGGTTCGCTTGGGGCCAGAATGGATCTCGAGTGCCAGCCACGTCCGGGGTGTAAGCTCGGGGAGTGACAGTTAATTTAAATACAATATTTATTTTTATTGTTACTTAAATTCCATTATATCATATGGTTTAAATCCATTGTTAGATAACAACGAAAAGACTCATTTTATGTATCGACAAATTTGGTATGAGCACGTCGTTACCTTAAGATTTTCTTCTCATTTTGTCTTTATTTATTATTCAATAATTATATTTCATCATTTACCCTACTTTTTTATAGTAGCTCTACCCCGCACCTTACTTTTCTTATAGGTTATCATTCAAATTATAGATGTGTGACATTATATATTGACGAAGAATGATACAATCTATATAAACATTATATTCTTTAAAATAATACAGTATGATATAATATAATATAATGCAATACATTATAAAACAATATGTACTAACTACTAACCATCCAAACAAAGTGTAAGTTACATGTTGCTAAATGGGCTACAAATACCAATACCAACTGTTAGCCCAATGGCTACAAAGATAATTCTAAAATCTGTATATATATGTATGTCAATTGTCCCTCCTTTTAAAAACGAACTATTTGTAAAGCCCAAACTATTTGGGTTTGACTTGGCACCCTACCAAAAACAAACAAACAAACATATCTGATATTCTAAGTGTTTAGTTGCATTTACCTCTTTTCATTTTTTAGGTAATTTTATAAATTGTGAGATATTTGACTTTTTTTTTTCCCCAAAAAATTACAACTCTCAATTTATAAAATTATCTCAAAAAAAAAAAGTACAAAGGTAATGCAACTAAACACTTACATTGTTTAGTAGTATATTTTTTCAAAACCTACTATATACATTGTTTGTGTGCGCACACAATGTTGATATTATATATTATACATACACTGATAATATATACACAATATATGCACGCATATAAGAATTGTGCCTAATGTAAAAAATCAAATTTCGATAAGGGTGTTATAGAAAATCCATTCAATTTTCATTGAAAGATATATAACAGCTCTAGTATCTCACTTCCTACTAAAGGGGCATTAGAAATGATACAAAATTGTCACTCAACTAATCACTCCGTCTTATTTTATGTGATTTTATATTCAGAATCAAATTATTTCATATAATTCAATATAAAAAAAATTAAAATCAAAATTCTATAATTATAAACTATAAAAACATTTTAAATCATAATAATTAATAAATTAATTATTTTAAAAAATAATTCATCAAATAGTAACTAGATCGCATAAAATAAACGGATTAATTAGTTTTTTTTTTCTCGTGGAAAGAAAAAAAAATGACAAAAAGTTGAAAGTTGCTTTCTACCAAATGGACGTCACTGAAGTTTCTTGTCATTTTCTTCTCTCTTTTTTTTTACATTTCTTTTTTTTGAAGAATTTTCTTACAATGCGTCTTATGTGATTGTTATTTCAAACGTTTTTCTCTTTTTAAAATATTTTTTTTTTTCTTTTTACTCTTCTATCTTGACAAAATCAAAAGTGAATAAATTATCTTTTTCAATTTTATCCTTAATTTGCACCAAAAAATAAGTATGCCAAGAAAAACAAAAGTCCTTAAAAACATATTCCTTAAGCAATATCGTTTTAAGAAACGTACAAAATACAAACTGAATAAGTAAATAAAGAGAGCAAAATCAGGAAATTAATATATTCAACTTGCATTGATATATAAAATAAAGACACAAAGCAAGGAAGCAATTGCATCCTTTAATCAGTAAAAAGCAGTAAATAATGTAACAAAAGTAAATAACACATTAATTAGCATGAATTTCATCTGATACATTATATATAAATTCCCCTTTTACATTTTTAACCCTTCTTTGCCTTTGGCTATTAGGGGGCAAATATATATATATCTCTTTGTAGCTTAATTTTTTGTGCGTTAATTAATTTTCTCATACGTTAGAAGTTGTTAGTGCAACAACATCTTGCTTATCATTATCATCCTTTTTTTCATCAACACTATCAACTTCTTCTTGCTTATTCTTATTCTTATTCTTATTCTCATCGTCAACATTTTCTTGAATTATCTCCACCACCACCGCTTTCATGTCAATCGCGATTTCTTTCAGATCCATCAGACTAAGGTCCGGTAGAACTTGTTGCTTTCTATTTCTGTAGATCGCGTACAATATCATTTGTGCAATTCCGAATGAAAACCCTAGAATGTTTGGCATCTGTTCATACAATCACAAACCAAAGTTAAATATAAGCATATACTGTCAAATGTATATAAGTTAATCGATCAAATTGGAAATAACAATGTTTTGTAACTTGTAAGACATGACTTACTGCAATGTACATGTCTTTTTTCAATAGACCATAGAAAAACCACATGACAGCGCAAATTGTAAGGAAAAAAGAAAGAGGGAATGGCATGAACTCAACGCTCTTTGTTTGAATAACGCGTCTCTGCAAAAAAAAAAAAAACATTTGTATCATGACACGAAATATAAAAATTATTGAAATGATATTCGATTTGATTTGATTTTTGATTATGATACGTACCATAATGCTTAAAGGAGCAGCGAAAACGCTAACAGAAAAGACGGCACAAATCCATCCAACGATACTGATTCGTAACTCATTTTCTTTAGCAAAAATATATGTCAACCCAACAATTGCGCCAAATGCCACTAAGTTAAACCCAATCAACAGCTTTGTAGCGAAAATCTACAAAATCGAAAAAAAAATTAAATACTTAAGACATTTCGTTCTGAATTCATAATTTCAAAATATTATGAATTTCGCGATAAGAATATATACCTTAGCCGATTTAGTGGCGTATATCATGAAGATAGTGAGATATATCAATTGTATACCAGTTCCAAAGCTGTTAATTGTTATGAGCAAAATCTCATTTTTTTTTAGATAAGCATAGTATAAATAAAGCATCGCGCTGAAAAGCGAAACCGAATAAGGTATCGATTGAAATCCTTCGGTTGATTTTCTTTTAAATATCCTATAGAAAGTCGGCCTGTAAAATAAGAATATTTGCAAATAAGAACATTATTTCGTGTATTATAAGAAGAAAAATGATAATGATAATGATGATAATTCTTACAGTGGGGACAAGTACACCAAGAACGACACCCCATTTCCTGTGGAAAAAATACATGATAGTTAATTATAATCGAAAAAATAGAGGAAAAGGAAAGATAGAAAGAAATGAATTATTAAGTACCAAGAATGCCAAAAGCAAAGGCCAATTGAATAGTAGTAAAGAGAGGCATTCTTGAGTGTACTTGTTGTAATTATTGAAAAATGATACAAAGAGAGAAAAATAACTCAAAGTATGAGAGGGGAATAACATAAATTGTTTTGCCAATGTTTATATAGGAATAATAAAGTGAGATATTGCTGAAAAAGATTGCTTGTTACTTGAAAATACTTCACAATACCTTTGGCTTTGAGCTGTCCTAAAAATCATGTTTCTAATCGACGTGGTTTTAAATGTGAACAATATAATACTTCTAATTCTTTTTGTCTCGAAATACTTGTGTTTTTCATTTACACGACTCTTAGTAAGATATATACTTCTTTATATCAAAATAAGTGATGTTTAATCTTTTTATTTTATTTCAAAATGAGTCGTGTTTTGGCATTTGAAGAAGAAATGATCGTATACTGTTAAAATTGTCCTTGTTTACCTAAACAAGAATCATTAATTAGTTTTTCTTTGATTAGAATCAAGTTAGTAAAACCATTCATTATTTTTCAGGAATGAGTAGTTTCTTAAGAGGTGATCTAAAATCACCACTTATTTTGGAACGGATGGTGTAATATAATTAGGAGGGATCGACATTTAATATCTTCATTGAATGAATTCTCTTTTTATGTGTTATAATTGATATATTTATAGTTTTCAAGAACAGTTACTATTAAGGACAGGTCTCGTCGCGACAAGCTTTCAAATTGGCGGTGCCGGTCACCTGCGATATGTGCAGAACTGAACGCTTAACGCGATTGACGTAGGTAATCAAGTAAAATGGAAAAAATAATTACATAATTTTATTTTGAAATTCTAAATAAATATTATTAATAAAGACGACAAGTATTTTGCAACGAAGAAGTATAATTCAATATATTCCCATAGGGCTAAATAAAGGTAGGTAGTTAATTTTCTTGAATATCACAATTTTTGTTGAATGCTAATGTTGTACGATATATATTTTCTCACCAATCTATATAGTTTGTTATTTAGGTGTTGGATAGCTAGTATAAATTAAACCATTTATGTGGTCCGTTGAAACGGGAATTGTTTGGATAATATTTGGTTGAAATTGGAAAAAAACAATTTGAACTAGAATTAAAAAAAAAAGAGTATTATAAAACAAAAAATATACATTTAATGCCAATTTTCTTTACTTGTTGTTCATCTTAATTAAAGAAACTTTGAATCTGTAATATTATTAATTTAGATTAATTAAGAGAAGTACTTTCATGAAAATTCGGGATATATAGTTTAAATTCTTAATTCTTTAATTAACATATTCTTAACACGGAAAATACTGATTTATTTTATATAACCAATTATATTTTGTTCTGTCAAAAAGCTGAATTATTTTGATCAACTATATATAGAAAGATACGAGAGACAGAAGCGAAGCTTAGATTTTAAATTTACGGTTTAAGATTCTAATTTTTAAAAATTATTTAGTTCTGAATTAATAATTATACATAAAAAAAAAATAACTATATCATATCGAGTGTAATTCTACAAGTGAAATTTGAAAAGGATAAAATATGCGTAAATCTTATCTCTACCTTTATGAGATAAAAAAAATATATATATTTTTATTAGACCCTTATTAGAACATATTTAGTGATTACATATACAAAATGTAGAAAAAAATAAATTATTGAATTCGATCAAATTCATACGTTATATACGTTATATATTAGCTCCGCGTTGAGGGGGGGCTAATATGGTTTAAAGCATGTAAAGCGAGGACATGATTTTATAATCACGCAATAACATGCATGTTTAAGATTATAAATATTATAATAAATAAGACGTTTTAATTTTCTCTAAAATTATGTATATGTTGAATCAAGCATTCACATGAAATAAAACGAAATGAATACATTTTGAATTTTACGACCTCACATACATTCAGACGAAGCTAGGATTTCAATTTTATGAATTCTGAATTTTATAATGATAACTTTAAAGTGACAATAACTACGTTTGAAATTTACTAGTTATACATATTTAATAAATTTACACAAATACACTATTTGAACAAATCTATTATACTCTATTGAATTCATATGCAGACTACTAGTAAATATTTTCAATAGTAAATATAATGTACTCCTAATAGCTGATTCAATTTGAAGTTTTTGAACACATTATAAACCAACTTTATTAATGTCTATAAATATGTTTTTTTATAACTCCAAACTTATAATTTTTTGTCGAGAAGCCTCTAAAAAAGCAAAACAGAAACAAAAGAAAACAAAATAGTGTTGAGACAAAGTACGTACGTAAGATGAGATCAGTTACGTGAAGGAAATCAAAAGAGAGAAGGAACGGCGAGGGTTATGCAAACATAACATAAGGTGTTGTAGTTTGCACGTGACTTTTTTGTTCTTCCGTTACGTTTTTTTTTAAACAATATATGTAATAAAGTCGTTTTCATTTGTTATAGCAAGTAATATATTTCATTTTTAGAATATCGAATCTATTAGCTAGCTTTTTAAAAAAATCTTTTAGTATACTATAGGTGGCACCACGTCGGATTTCCTTTTCTTCTTCCTTTTGACGAGCTTTTCTCCATACAATGTACCTACTTTTGTTTCTCTCGAATCATCGATATTGTCACTTATATTTCTATAAATAATTTTTTTTATGTGTATTAGTTTGATTTGACTCATATTTTAAAATATTAACAAAATTGAAAATGATGATATATCACGTAATTTTAAATATGTCATATTATTTTTATAAAAGATTCCTAATTAATTTAATTGGGGAGAATATCCTTATAGTAATATTCTAATATGATAAAGTCTGTTAGTAGAGATATTCCACTTGTGACACCATATAATATAAATTATAAAAAAAATAAAATTTGAGTACCTGATGAATTAATATTGGAAGTTGGAACTAGTAAATATGTGAGGTCCAAATCTAAACAAATTGTTTTTTTTTTTGTTTTTTTTTCCACAATTTGTTCTCATTTAAAAACTATATATTATACCAAATTTGTCTTTTTTTTTCCCAAGTGAAATGTATAATAAATAAGTTCAGGTACTACCAGTTTCGATTCCCAAGGTGTTATTTAGGATACAAATGATATAATGATATTCCTTAAAAATACTTATTCATACGCGATATTTATTTTACGTCTAATTATATTACCCAAGTTAAAGTGTCACAAACTAAATTAATATTGATATAATCAGTCACACCAAACTAATTAATGCATAACATAAGTTCATACATAAATTATTAAACCATTCAATAATGGTTAACTAATATGTATTCGTTAATTTTTTTTATTAAATCAGTTAATCATAATTAATTTATATGATTTGATATAATGTCTAATACACATAAATGGATCCATTAAAAAGTTATTGGTTTATTTGAACTCGATACCTTTTGAATCCACAAAATTAGTACAACTAAAAGAATTTAAGCTCAATAAACTAGATGAGAGGTAATGGAATTTCAAATATATATATATATATATCAGATTTAAATTTTGAATTCGTCTCTGTCTCATTTTTTTTTTCTTTTTTTCCTATACCTTTGATCATGGATGGACTTAATTACTTAAAAAAAGAAAGTGATGAGTGGACTTTAATATTAAGTTACATCAAACTACAGAATATAAGTAGTTGGATTTACAACTTGTCTATATATCATATTATTTGCTTGGTCTTAGACTGAATACATTCCGTACAAACTAATCATTTGCAAAAATGGAATTTATATTGATATGTTAGAAAATGAGTAAACTCTATTATTGCTTTTTGATGTTTTCTCAATTAATGTTTTATAAACAATATTTTTAGCAAATTATATATGATACACGTTTTCTCATTCCCTAATTAATGGATTTAATTAACGTGGAGTTTTGAATATCTCTGCAATTTATAATATATTTAGTTGCTTTTCCAAGTTCATCTCCTCTGATCTATATTATAAAATATACAAAATTGTCCTAAATTTCAATCCAAGCAGCAATTTTACATTTCACTAATTATGGAAATTGTAATAGGTGGATGGTGCTGTAACATCCAGAGATTTAACCTAATTTTGAATTAAATTAAAAACACATCATGTGTGGTCTTTGAATAATCGAGTTCTTTTTTCACAATCATGATAGTAATCAAATATAGACCATTGAATTTATATATTATCTACGAATGGAATATATTGCAATTTCAATTGTTGTCAACACATACATGGTTGGACTTACCATATATATATTGAATGATGAAATTTGTACATACTCCGCGGTTCTTCAAAAAATTGCTATGCACTTTGACTTATGAGTTTTTGTTCTTTCTGCTGCAGTTGTTTAGCTATTCTTAATTCATGAGTTGTAGGGAGAAATTTATATCATCATAAACTGAGACTAATTAAAATAAGTGTTGAATTCAAATTCAATATTGAGAATTTCAAACTCAACAATGACAATTAAACACGAGGATTGCATGCATTATGAGACTTAACTCAATATCTTACGGCATGAGCTAACGATAATCTTCGTTCTTGAAAAAACTGCTATGCACTTTGAATTGTGGCTTAGCTTTTCATTCTTTCTACTGCAGTTGTTTAGTTATTCTTAATTCATGAGTTGTAGGGAGAAAATTTATACTATCACAAACTGAGACTAATTAAAACAAGTGTTGGATTCAAATTCAATATTGAGAATGTTGAGAATTTCAAACTCAACAATGACAATTAAACACCAGGATTGCACGCATTGTGAGACTTAACACAATAACTTAGGACATGAGATGACGACAACTTTCGTTCTTGAAAAGATTGTTATGCACCTCGACTTGTGGATTTTCGTTCTTTCTATTGCAGTTGTTTAGTCATTCTTCATTCATGAGTTATAGGGGGGAAATTTATATCATCAAAAACTGGGACTAATTAAAACAAGTATTGATTTCAAATTCAATATTGAGAATGTTGAGAATTTTGAACTCAACAATGACAATTAAATACAAGTATTGCACGTGTTGTGAGACTTGACTCAATACCTTACGGCATGAGCTGACGACAACCTTCGTTCTTGAAAAAATTGCTATGCACTTTGACTTGTGGTTTTCGTTGTTTAGTTATTCTTAATTCATGAGTTGTAGGGAGAAATTTATATCATCACAAACTGGACTAATTAAAACAACTGTTGGATTCAAACTAAAATATTGAGGATGTTGAGGATTTCAAACTCAACAATGACAATTAAACTTGAGGATTGCATGCATCTAAGACTTAACTCAATACCTTACGTCGTGAGCTAATGACAACCTTCATTCTTGTAAAAACTTCTATGCACTTTGACTTATGGCTTTTCATTCTTTCAACTGCAATTGTTTAGATATTCTTAATTAATGAGTTGAAGGGAGAAATTTATATCTGTAACGACCTGATTTCCGTCGTTATGGAAAAGCCAATGGGGAAAGAATTGGGGCCATAAAAACTTTTTCGTAGTAACTTGGAATTTCCCAATCTAGTCCAGATTTGGACGAAATTGTAGTCATTAAGGTATAGAGAAATCTGGTAACAAATGAGAGATCTATTGATGAATTTGATTACATGAGTGGATAGTTAAGACGTTAAGGATCTCGTACGACTTTATGAAATTGAATTCGGGTGAGTAGAACTCCCGTAATCGATCTTAGCGCTAAGGGTATTTTCTGAGCGTCATTGGTTAGAGGTCTGTTGTGAAATGGGGATTTTGGAATTCTCAAAGTAGCTCTCTGTTTCGTTCCAGTCGCTTTGGCTTTGGAATTTGCCGCTCTGGCGGGGTTGCTACAGCGGGATGTGGGCTACTGTGGCGGGCTCAATGCGACTTAAGGTCGATAATAAACCCCTTAAACGATCTTATTTGTCATTTTTCGATTTTTAGAGCTAAGGAATGAACCCCAAGCGACTCCTACTCATTTTTCACCATTCTTGAGGCTAAAGGTAAGTTTTTCACTCCCGAATCCGTTTTTTGATCCATAGAACGTAATAGAATGGGTGAATATTGATAGGAAAGGGTTTTGTTATAAATTCTATGATGGAAACAACCCTAATTTGGATAATTGGGATCATGAGTTTGATCTAGGGTTCATAGAATTGTTAGTAATTCAGGTAATTAGTGATTGTTTATTGATTCTCATATTATATTGATTGTTTGTAGACCAACAACAAGCGGAACGAATCCGAAAAGGGAATGATTAAGTTTCTTAAGGTTTTAAGTTTGTTTCGAGGTAGGTGATAGTTGTGATTCTATGATTGTGTAATGTATGCTTGTTGTTGTTTCATTATGATACTTGTATATGTATGAATATTGCAATGTTGATCACACTTGTTGTAAATGAGATAGAGAATTGATGAATGCCATGAAATCATGACTTAAATGTATGATCTTGATGATATACTTGTGATTGTGATTGTGGTGTGTGAATGAGATCGGTTGCCACGTTTCGGCATAAATATAGGATCGATTGCCACGTTCCGGCATGCTAACTGTTTGGGTTTGGGTTCCGTGAGAGGACCAATGCTTTGACTTAAAATGTGAAGTTGTTCGTTGTTTGTAAATATTGATATATATGCATGTGATTATAATATTGTTTGACTTGTTTATGTTGCACTAGTAGGATAGCCGCGTGATCCTACCAGTACATTGTGGTTGTGTACTGATTCAGCACTTGCTCTTATTTTTGTTGAGTATAGGGCATCTTCAAGCGGCTATTGACAGACCTCGCTTAGAAGATCAGTGATCGTCGTTCGAATTCAAGGGTGAGCCAATTCTTCCGGGCTGCCAATTCTCTTTCGTCTACGTCCACTATTTTCGGACTTAGACATTTGTTTTAGTTAGTTCATTAGTATGGGGTTGTATCCCTTCTTGTTGAGACTTGGTTCATTGTTAGATGTTTTGGTACATTGACTTTCAGGTTCTAGGTTATTCTTCCGCATTGTTAGTTATTATTATTAGACGGTTGTTAGAGTTTATGGGAACTTCCTATTTATTTCCTTAGTGTTTGACTTAAATGCCTTAGTTTTTAGATTATTTGCTTGATTTGGGTCGTAGAAGTAGTTCTCCCACCGGAGTGTTAGTGTGTGTGTCAATCACGACGGTCTAGGTCGTGACAATATCATCATAAACTGGACTAATAAAAACAAGTGTTGGATTCAAATTTAATATTGAGAATGTTAAGAATTTCAAACTCAACAATGACAATTAAACATGAGGATTGCACGTGTTGTGAGACTTAATTCAATACCTTATGACATGAGTTGACGACATCATTCATTCTTTAAAAAACTGCTATGCACTTTTACTTATGGCTTTTCGTTCTTACTGGTGCATTTGTTTAGCTACTCTTAATTAATGAGTTGTATGGAGAAATTTATATCATCACAAACTGGACTAATTAAAACAAGTGTTGGATTCAAATTCAATATTAAGAATTTGAGAATTTCAAACTCAACAATGACAATTAAACACAAGGAGTGCACGCGTTGTGAGACTTAACTCAATACATTAGGACATGAGCTGACGCCAACCTTCGTTCTTGAAAAAGGCTGTTATGCACTTTGACTTGTGGCTTTTCATTCTTTCTGTTGTAGTTGTTATCTATTCTTAATTCATGAGTTGTAGGGAGAAATTTATATCATCACAAATTGCTAATTAAAACAAGTGTTGGATTCAAATTCAATATTGAGAATTTGAGAATTTCAAACTCAACAATGACAATTAAACATGAGAATTGAACGTGTTGTGAGACTTAACTCAATAGATTAGGACATGCGGTGACTCCAACCTTCGTTCTTGAAAAGACTATTATGCACTTTGACTTGTGGCTTTTCATTCTTTCTGTTGTAGTTGTTTAGCTATTCTTAATTCATGAGTTGTAGGGAGAAATTCATATCATCACAAACTGAGACTAATTAAAACAAGTGTTGAATTCAAATTCAATATTGGGAATGTTGAAAATTTTAAACTCAACAATAACAATTAAACACGAGGATTGCACGTGTTATGAGACTTAACTCAATACCTTACAACATGAGTTGACGACAACCTTCATTCTTGAAAAACTGCTATGCACTTCGACTTGTGGCTTTTCGTTCTTTCTGCTATAGTTGTTTAGCTATTCTTA
>JAJOOR010013798.1:0-20533 GCA_036250505.1 Solanum acaule | reverse complement strand
TGGTAGGCCCGGGTAACCACATTAAGGGGTTTGTACCTCTTTCGCCTCTCCAAGGGGGTGGTAGGCCTTGGAAATACTATATTGATGGTCACTCGCTATACATGTACTACGCCCTACTAAATATGATTTTCATGTAAGCATCATTACACATATCATCTCATTACTATGCTATCTATCGGGTATGATTATGCTTATCGCTTATGGTCATTTTAACTGCTTTCGCGACCAAGGATGTGTAATGATATGCTATGAGGCTTGTTTGGGGTTCCTTTGGGTTCCCCATTCGCCGGTCACGTCTAGGCCCTAGGATTGGATCGTGACAGCTATCCACCCTTGTGATCGAACTCATAATTAAATCCCCCATCCATTAACGGAATGCTCTATACCTCACCTGACCTAGATTTCATCCAAGTCTGGCCTAGGCGGGAAATTTCCAAGTTACTACTACGAAGTTTTCTGGCCCAAATTCCTTACCTAATGGCTTTTCCATAACGATGGGAACATGTCGTTATAGTTAATTTATTGAATATGCAATGCAAAAATAGTAGTATTAAGTATGTATTACCTCTTAAGACCTTCAACCAGACCTCTCCAAGTCTGGATGTTATTTACTGCCTCCATCCATTATGTCACACCTTTCGAATTTCAAAAGTTAAACAAGTTTATTTTTATTTGACCATAATTTTTTCCATTTACCTTTTAAATATTTTCAATTCCAAAGTATTGTGACTTATAACACTTCTCAGTTTTCACATAGTCTCCAAATATATAAAAAAAAAAAAATTAAAAAACTTAACCGAGCCGACTCAACAAGATTGGGAGCCTCAAGTGAAACATAAATGAGGGGCCTGGAATATTTTTTTCATCATATATACTATTATTTAAAATCTACTTTTCTAACCTTTTTAGATGTGAAGTTATTAGTTACTATTTTATAATCGATTTGTTTTAATAATTCATTTTCAATTGATAATATAGATAATCCGTTCTATCTCTCTTGAGACATTGTTGATATTAAATAAGATTTAATCAATTTTACTTTCGAAAAACTTCTTTCGATTGAGGCAACAGTTACAGGAACTGTTAACATTATTTTATGAGAAATATATGTATGTGGAAAAGAATCAAGTCTTTTTATTTGATTCAATATTTTTATTACATCATTATCTTCTACTTGTATTATTTCTCTAAACACTTTTAATTCAAGAAATAAATCTAAACCATCAATATCATATTAACAATTATGTGTTAAAGAAAACTCAAGCTTAAGATAATATTTTTATAAAATTATCATCATTTAGTGATTTGAATTTACCACTAAATAAGAAATAAGAAATATTTTTTTATGCTTCAATCGGTTCAAATCTATTTTGTTTTGAAAAATTAGCTTGGTCAACTCTAATTTCAAGGGACTTTGTGATTTCGTTGTCAATATTTCATCACATTATTTCTTACAAAATTGAGGTTCTATATTCATTTTATATGAAATTTTCTTAGTAGAAATCATAGCATTCATAGTACATATATTTTTTTTAAAAAAACATTTATAAGTAATTTTTAAAAAAAAAAATTGGGGCCCCTAAAATTTATGGGGGCTAAAGCGATGGCTTTATTGGCCTAGGGGTTAAGACGGTGGAAGTATATAAGAACTAATCAATGTATAAAGAAAAATAAAAAAATAACTAAGTATAACGAATATCAAACTTGTATAATGTTCTATGAAAGTCAGCCAAAGGAAGAAATCTTGACTTTTTGGTCATTTGGCATTAGGGAAGTCCATAAAGAAGAGGATATGTTGTTTGAAGGTCTTTTGCCTCCTTAGTCACAACTCCCAATTGTCAGACAGTTCATATGCAGCATCTCCAGCAGCTTTAAGCAACTTTTATGTATTTCATCTACAAATTCATGGAAGGCAACTGGGAATCTAATGAACAAATGTATTAAAGGAGATTTCATGAAATGTATTTTAAAGGGATAAGAAAATTAACTCTATTTTCTGACCGCAAGAAAAAGCAACACAGGCCACAATATAAATATGCCAATTCTCCAGGGGTTTATTCCAATTTCCATCACTTAAACTGATCAACAAGGAATGTTCTATAATAAGATGGAAGGCTTTGATGTGATGAACCAGAAGCAGAAAAATGAGAGACGGGTTGGTGAATAATTATAACTGAAACAGTGCCCTGTTACTGTCTGTGCTTAATATCCTAAGATTAAGGTCAGTGTTTAATAATAATATGATGTATAAAGTATTATTTTACTTCATTACTTGTTTTAAACGTCTACAATATTGCTTCTCCTTTACTTTTGCGGGAAAATTGGGGTCTCGGGGAGTTGTTCTCTTGCTGGCACTGAGCTTCTTGCCCTCATTATCCATTTTGGGAGGATTTGTTGCCTTTGTATTTTTCCTGAAATTTTTTGCTCTTGTTTGTCGCGGTGGCATATCTCTTCCCGCTACTTTTGGTCTAACCATTTCTGCAAACCTTTGAGAAAAAGTTATAAAGTATTCAGACAAAAGCAAGGTAGTTCAATTGCAGAATGACTTCGCCGAACCAGTTGGCAAAGCACACAACTACTTAGGTGATTCGCCGAGTGCAGCGCATAGAGAATACAAAGGTGCAGACAAAGGGCGAACTAGAAGTCTTTCGGTGAGATGCCGAATACGTTCGGTGACATCATGCATCTCACCAAAAGTTACAAAATTCAACATCACATTTAGCATTGAAATAAATGAGAGATAGACTTTAGGCGAACCGCCCAGTGGTTCGGTGCGCTCGACCCAGCTCGCCAAATGACCCAACGTGCCTGCTTTTGAATTAACTTCCCGAATTCAACCCCGCAACCCCCGAAAACAAAATTAAGGCATGCACAACTCAAATTAGGCTTATACCCAGTGACAATCATGCACAACCCACAATTTTTCATCCAATTTAAAGCGCAACCTACAGGAATTAACTATTTAACTTTGTACGGGTAAAATTTACTAACCTAACCGGCAAATAAATGTTCTAATCCTACCAGAGAAGCCCAACACACATCATCAAAGTAACGTAATTTCATTTGAGTACAACTTTAAACATAAGAAGCTTAGGGCTTGGAAACCAACCTTTGGTGCCAATTAAGAGCATATTGAAATGCTAGGCGACAATGTAATCCAACTCCAAGCCCAAATCAACACTACAAATATTCTAAAAATGCAAAAATATAGGAACTAGTCTATGGGTGTGAGTTTGGGAAAATAAAAAGTGAGGGAAAGTGAATGTGATTAAAACTTTTAAACCTTTGGCTTGTAAAACCTTCTAGTTTTCGCCCATTTGGCGACATTAGTCCCGATCGCCGATCTATTCGGCGTAACGCCAAGCAATCATTTACCTCACCGAAGTTTACAGGACCTACATGTATTGTGGGAGTCCAAATGGTGGTCTCCGCCGGGATCACCAAGAATTTCCTGCGCTCGTCGAGTTTTACAGACTCCAATGTAAGTTAATCTTGAGTCTAACGGCGGTCTAGTTCAGGGTCGCCGAACAGTTCAGTGATTCGCTGATTGCACCTGTTGCTCGCCAATATGAAGTTTTCGAGCACGTTCCATACTTTTATATGTACAATCAATGCACCATTATTTTATCTAAGCAACATAAAGCACTAAAGGGTTTTGGGTTGCCTCCCAAACAACGCCTTAGTTAACGTCGTGGTACGACGCGAAAGTGCCTTCAAGCATCCTCCAGATACATCACTTCAACCAGATAAATCTCTTGACATTCTTCAAAATATAATTTCAAACATTGACCGTTCACTTTAAATGGGGGTCCTTCTTGATCTTCAACTTCTATGGCTCCATTGGTGAACATTCGCGTTAATCTAAAAGGTCCAGACCATTTGGATTTGAGTTTTCCAGGAAAGAGTCTAAGTCGAGAGTTGTATAGCAACACCCAATCTCCCACCTTGAAGTCCCGCTTGAGTATTCGAGCATCATGCAATTTCTTCATCTTCTCTTTGTAAATGGCTGAACTTTCATAAGATCTGAGTCTAAATTCATCCATTTTATTCAACTGCTCTACCCTTCCCCTTGATGTTTTTGACCAGTCCAAATTTAAAGCTTCCAATGCCCACAATGCTTTGTGTTCCAACTCGACGAGCAAATGACAAGCCTTACCAAAAACCAACTGATATGGGGACATACCAATATGTGTTTTGTAAGTGGTCTGATATGCCCAAAGTGCGTCATCGAGCTTCCTAGACCAGTCAGTTCTATTGGCATTCACTGTCTTTACTAGGATGCTTTTGATCTCCTAATTTCATACCTCGACCTGACCACTTGTTTGGGGATGATATGGAGTTGCCGCCTTGTCCTTCACCCCATATTTGCTCAGGGCCATTGTGAATCATTTATTGCAAAAGTGGGATTCCCCATCACTAATAATTGCCCTAGGAGTGCCAAATCTTGCACGTTTCAAAAATTGGACAACACTTTTTCCTTCGTTTTTTTGGAAGTGCAATAGCTTCCACCCATTTCGAAACATAATCTACAGCCACCAAGATATATTTATTTCCAAATGAGCTCACAAATGGGCCCATGAAATTGATCCCCCATACATAGAATAGCTCAACCTCTAAAATAGGAGTGAGAGGTAATTTGTGTCTTCTAGACACTCCGCCTTGTTGCTGACATTGAGGGCATTTCTTCGCAAACTCATGTGCATCCTTGTAGAGGGACGGCCAGTAATATCCACTCTGGAGAACTTTAGCGGTGGTGCGAATACCACTATCGTGACCTCCCACTGGAGATGTATGACAAACATAGAGAATTTCTACCGCTTCTTATTCCAGAACACACCTTCTAATGACATGGTCAGCAAACTATCGAAACAAGTATCGTTCATCCCAAAAGTACTTTTTAACATCGAACATGAACCTCTTTTGTTCGTAAAAGGTCAACTCATTCGGCATTAGCCCACACACAATGTAATTTGCAAAATCTGCATACCATGGCATATGTTTGAGAGATATTGCAAACACCTGTTCATCGGGGAAGGAGTCATCTATGTCGACCTCATGCTCAACACTTTCCCTTACTTCCAATCTTGATAAGTGATCAGCCACTTGATTTTCGCATCATTTTCGATCTGTTACCTCAAAATCAAATTCTTGTAATAGTAGCACCCACCTTATCAATCTTGGTTTTGCATCTTTCTTTTCCATCAAGTAACGGAATGCCGCATGATCAGTATGTACAATTACTTTTGTGTCTAGAAAGTATGCTCGAAACTTTTCAAATGCATACACTACCACAAGCAACTCTTGTTTAGTGACCGTATAATTTTGCTTGGCACTATTTAGAGTCTTGCTTGCATAATAAATTGGGTGAAATAGTTTGTTGCGCTTTTTCCCCAACACGACCTCCAATACCATACCACTAGCATCACACATTACTTCAAAAGATTTGGACCAATTAGGGCTGATGATAATCAGGGTGGATACTTGTTTCTCTTTTAAACACTGAAATGCAGCCATACAAGCATCATCAAAATAGAATTTCACTTTCTTCTCTAAGAGTTCGCATATTGGGTGTGCAATCGTTGAGAAGTCTTTAATGAACCATCGGTAGAACCCTGCATGTCCCAAGAAGCTGCGAACACCCTTCACTGAAATCGGCAGGGGTAATTTCTCAGTGACCTCAATTTTCTCCTTGTCAACTTCCAGCCTCTTTTGCGACACCTTGTTCCCAAGAACGATACCTTCTTTCACCATAAAGTGACATTTCTCCCAATTCAGAACCATATTCGTTTCCATGCACCTTTGGAGCACCTCCCCTAAGTGTGTCAAGCATTCTTCAAACGTATCCCCCACGACTAAGAAGTCGTCCATGAATACCTCCATGGAGTCTTCGACCATATCCGCAAAAATAGAGCACATGCAACGCTGAAATGTTGTTGGCGCATAACATAGCCTGAATGGCATCCTTTTGAATGCAAATGTTCCATAAGGGCAAGTAAAAGTGGTTTTCTCTTGGTCTTCCTGCGCAATAGAGATTGGGTTTTAACTGGAGTACCCATCTAAAAAACAATACCAACCCCTTTCCGACAACCAGTCAAGCATCTGGTCCATAAAAGGCATTGCGAAGTGGTCCTTTTTGGTCCATGAGTTAAGATAGCGATAATACATGCATACTCTCCTTCTAGTCACTGGTTTAGTCACAACGAGTTCTCCCTTTGCATTTAGGACTACAGTGATACATCCCCTTTTTGGTACGCATTGTACCGGGCTTACCCATTTACTACAATCGGGTAGATTACTCCCGTGTCTAACCACTTGATAATCTCCTTATACACTACCTCTTGAATTGGTGGGTTCAATCTCCGTAGATGTTCCACACTAGGTTTACATTCATTATCAAGTCGAATCTTGTGCGTATAGACACCGGAGGAATGCCCACTATATCAACTATGGTCCATCCTATAACTTTTATATGCTTCTGTAGTACCTCAATGAGCAAGTTCACCTGCCTTTCAACCAAGTCAGATGCGATAATCACGGGTAAAGTACTGTTCGCTCCCAAAAAGAGATATTTAAGATGAGATGGTAGTGCTTTTAACTCCAGATTTGGCAGTTCATCGGTTAATGGCTTTGTAGGAGGACTTTTCTCTATTTTTCAGGTCGATATCCAACTTGATTGGATTCCATTATAGCCCTAAACTTTGGATTCATCATAACTAGCAAGCACAGATTCAAAGGGTTCATTCTTTCGCATCAAATGGCTTACACTTTCCACCGCTTCATCTATAACATCCTCAGTTGACACCACATGGATATCGCTTGGTTGTTTCATGAATTTACAGTTATTGAAGGTTACCTCAGCATTGTTCACCCAAAACATCAATTTCCAACTTTTGACCTCCACCAATGCCCTCCCGGTAGCTAAGAATGGTCCTCCCAAGTTAATGGAAATTTTAGCATCGATCTCATAATCTAAATTCACAAAATCAGCCGAAAAGATGAACCGATCTACTTTTACCAAGATGTCATAGAGTATCACCACTGGATGCTTGATTGATCGATCCGCCATAAGAAGTCTCATTGTGGTTGCTTTTGGTTCACCCAAACCAAGTTGCTTGTATATTGCATACGGCATCAAGTTGATACTTGTTCCTAAATCGCACAAAGCTTTAGCGAATTGGAGCATGCCAATGGTGCACGGGATGGTGAAAACCCCAGGATCTTCTCTCTTAGTGATTAGCTCTTTTGTCATAATTGTTCTGCAACTATGGGGTACTTCAATAGTTTCATAGTCCAAGCTCCTTTTCTTTGTAACTAGCTCTTTCATGAATTTGGTGTATCCCGGCATTTCCAACAATGCTTCTACCATAGGGAGGTTAATGGATAATTGCTTGAACACTGATAAGAACTTTTTGAACTTCTCATCTTTATTCTTCTTTTTCAAATGTTGAGGAAATGGTGGAGGTTTCTTTGGTAAAGGGTCCATGACTTTTGGATCTTGAACTTGTTGCTCCAGTTCCTCATGTGGTTCTTTGGTAAGGTTTTGTTGGATAGGTAATTCTTGTTTCTCCAAACCTTGGCTCTCTTCATGCTCTTGAGGATCCTCATCTTCCATCACATTCCTTATTGCCACCTTTCCGCTATGGGTAACTACAACCAGCCCTCTTTCAATATCTTTCATCGGTGTTTTGGACGTTAATTGAGATGATAATAGACTCAATCTACCTTCCAGTATTTTGATGGCATCAGCATGATAATTCACTTTACTGTTCAATGATGAAAATTCATCTTTCATCCGTTTTAGCAAATCATTTGAGCCCTCAATTTTATCGAGTATGCGTGACAATAAATCATTTACCTGAGGACTACTTTCACTCCCTTTAGATTTTGAGATTTTACTCAAGTGAGTATGGTCCTCCTCATAATCATCCTGCTCAGCCCAATCTTGCCAATATCTCCTTGGTTCTTCACCCCTATAATAGTTCCAAGCTTGATTCCCGCCCCGCTGTTGATAGCGTTGGTGGAAACGCTCTTCGTATCTTCTGGAGTTCCAACCTTGATTCTCCCCCGGTCTTGAGTAACCAGAAGAAGAACCCTCCTCAACTCGAAATACTCCATGTGTTCCCTTCATGTGTTCTTGCAGAATTTCAATTTGAGATAACATCTTTTTGATGTTTTCGTCCCTCTCCTTTTCTTTATCGAGTTGTTCTTATGTTAATCTGAAGCACAGTAGGGAAACTTGATCACCATGCCTAGTTTACTTTAGTCATACCATCTAGGAGAAATGAGCTACTTCAAATGATTGTAACATTATTCCTCCTTGCACCAATTGATCAACTATCCCTTTATTAATTGAGTCCAGACTACGATAAAATTATTGGAGTAACAATTCACTTGGCAGCCCATGCATTGGGCATTTACACAAAAATCTCTTGAACCTTGTCCATGATTCGTGAATTGGTTCACTCTCCTTTTTCTTGAAATTCTAATTGTCATCCCTCAGTTTCATCATTCTTGATGAAGGAAAGAATCTTTCATGGAAGGCCATAACCAGCTCATCCCATGATTTGATAGAGTTGTTTGGAAGCTTGACCAACCATTTAGTAGCTCCCGCGGTCCATGATAATGGAAATAAGCGAAGCCGTATGGATTCTTGAACGATAAATGGGTGTACACTTCCACAAAGCTTCGTATATGTTCGTGCGGATCTTCATGCTCTAACCCTCCAAATAAGCCTCTTGAATGTATGAGCTAGAGTGTTGCGCTAGTAACTTCAAACACTGCATTTCGCTGGATTGTGGCATTCAAATTGCACCCATCTCACCCACGTGGGCAGGGTTATAAACACAATTAACATCATCGATATCGTCTCAATGAAAAGCACCACCTACTAGGTGACCTGCTTGGCAGCTATTCTCCCCGTTTGCACACATATGTCCTGTTGTGACATACAAATACTAAAAACAAAACTGAAAATTAAATGATTAACTATAATTAAGAAGAACAAAAATTTTACTAAACTAAGAATTCTCAAATAACACCACTCCCCGGTAGCGGCGCCATTTTGATGTTTGCGTAATCAAGACACAACTTCCAATGCAAGTGTCAACGATAGTACAATACTATAGTAACCCAACCAAGGGTTGGGGTTGAGTCTCAAGGAAGTTGGTTCGAAAATTAATAGAAATATAAAATCAAGTTCTAATTAGTCGTAGCTAAAAACATTATCGAATATAAACATGTTAAATTTAAAGGGTGACACAAAAGTGTCAATTAACGATGGGGTTTGTTACAGGAAAGTAAAAAAAGCAAAAATTGCAAAGGATACTAATCAAGGAGAAGGGATTCTTAGGATGTGATAGGAATACGGGATAAACTAAACTATTGGGTACATGCTTTGTATAATAAATCCGTTGAATATTTGTGACTAGGCTAGAATATAGTGGGATAAATTCTCTCTCGAGCAACTTACCTCGAATCAAATGGGTTCCTCTCAGACACCCACTTGCCGCATGAAGAACAACCTCCGCCTTAGCCCACTCACTGTCTCGAGTTGAGTGTGTGGGAGAAGGAATAGGGTTCACCCTCTCGAGCTGAAACTCATGTCGACCCACTCCCACCGGCCATTAATTTAGTAGTCTTAGTTTTACGACCTCTCTCTCTCGCAGGCCAAAAACACAAAGGTGAAATCGTATTTGCAACTACAATTTCATTAAGTTCCACCACAACTACTAAACAAAATCACATTTACACAACAAATAAACCATCAACAAGCAAGACCCGATAGATAATCTAACCCATATTCACAAAATCACACCCCAATTGTGCTTTTAGCTAGACATGTAAAAGAGATAGAAATTTATACCAAAATGAGTTTGCATTCATATGGTTATGAAGATTTAAGTCTCAAAACAACCAAAGAATGAAGAATCCACAAGACCCAAGTCCAAATTCTTGGAGTTGAAACCCTTTGAATCTTCAAGTTCTTTAAAACCCTCTCCGAACTTAGAACTTAGAAGTCAATGTTAAAAATTCTATATTAAAATCTGATACTAAGCTACAAAACTTCAACTAGTATTTATAGTTTTCAAAAATTTGTGCTGCAGTGGATCATTCGGCATCGTTAGTCGAGATCGGCGATCCACCCGTTGGTAGGTTTTATCGTCGTCTTGCTCTCTCCTTCAACATCATCGTGTTTGGATCATTGGGCGATATAGTACTGCTTTGTGGAACTGCTCGGCAATACGCCGACTGCTCCTTTTCACCGCTGATTTGATCCTTTCCTTCAGGGCTCAGCACACTGGTACAAAAGGTGAGGATAAGACCTTTTAGCGATTCGCCGAATGAGTTTGGCGATTCTCAGATCTTTATTCTTTGTCATGTTTTTATTTACATAAAGAAATAGCCGACAATCGTAGAAACTATACAATGACTATACAACATAACTCGCAAAAGTCATAGAAAATATACGCTAACTATATAATATATCTCACTTATACATGAGTTATACACTTACATTATTATACACTAAAAAAGCTGAATATAGATTAACTATATACAATGTATTTCAGATGGCTTTGTACCTTTGTTGCTAGGTAGTGTCCGTACTTTCCCTCAAACTCCAAATACCTAAAATTTAATGGTTTTCATCAGATATTGAGATAAAATATGCATTTGAGGACACTAATTCTATAAAAATAAATCCCTAAATGAGTCCAATTTGTGGACTAATCACTGAACCCAGGTCAACCCAATACGCACAAACCATTAATCAATAATCTTAGTTCTAAAACCTCTCTCTCGAGCAACTCAAGAACACAAACATAGAACTACATTTGCAACTACAATTCTTAAATTAAACCACAATTAATGATTAAACTCACTTCTAAATAGCATTTAAACTAACAATTAGCAATACCCATAAACTAAATCAGCTCATAATGACATGATCACACCCCCAAGAATTGGTGTTTTAGCTAGACATTATAAAAAGGTAAAAACAGTAACCAAATTGATTATCCATTAACTGGGTAAGAGTGATTTCGTCTCTACAATGCTCCAATTTGATGAATCTTAAAGACACACTTCCAAATTCTCAAAAGTAAGTTTTTTCAATTCTTCAAAGCTAAGGAAAAACTCTCTAAAAACTGTAAAAATTATCTAAAGATTGAAAAGGATCATCCAAACATGCTAAACTAGATGTTCAAAAAACTTATTTATAGTCGCCAAAAAAGTGCTAAGAATAGGCATTCGGCGAAGTAAGTCGGTCTCACCGAACCACTCGGTGAGCCTCCCTTTGATTGTCAATCAGCATCCTTGGGTTCTGTAACTTTGGGCGATCCATTACTACTTCGCAGAACTACTCGGTGATTCATTGACTGCTCCTTTCTGTCGCCGACTTGGTGTCTTCCCTCAGGGCTGGCACACTGAAACTTTAGGAAGTGGAACTAGCCATTCGGCGATTCGCCAAACGCGCTTGGCAATCACTAGGTTTGCCTTTCTTCAATTATTTAGTTTGGTTTTTCCTTTATCCACGTTAGTGTCCTTGCTTTGTTTCTCAATCCATGTACCTGAATATCAAGAATTTTTCATCAGTTTATGGAACAATATAATCATTTGACGACACTAAATCTATATAAACAAAGACCCAAATGAGTCCAAATCCCAAAATCATCAAACGCTTCGCATGAATCTCTGTTTCACTATCTGAAAGACAAAACCCTATTGCATGGCAGGATTGTTGATCTTGATATCCTTACTTCCCTAGATTGCCCCATCAAAACTCTTTTTGAGTTTCAGGGCTAGGAAAATATATTCTCTATGCCCATGGTTGTTTATGAACCCCTTATTCATTTATTTTATGCTAATCTTTACTCTCCTAAGGTAGGAAAAATCGAATCTTTAGTTCTTAGAAAGCGTATATTTCTTTACTGCAAAAACTTTGACTATATTTTTGGTATATCTTGCTCTGAGATTATGGCCTAGTCTAAAAATTCACAGGAGTGAAGATTAGCATAAAATAAACAGGGCCATAATACTAGAGCAAGATATACCAAAAATAGAGTCAAAGTTTTCTGCAGTCAAGAAATATACGCTTTCTAAGAACTAAAGATTTGATTTCCTACCTTAAGAGAGTGAAGATTACCATAAAATAAATGAATAAGGGGTTCATAAATGAATTGACCCTAAAAATGAAGTAGGAAGATCTAGAGCCTTATATGTTTTCTAGAAGTTGGTAACTTGTTAAAATTATAAGTTTTGGCTTTTAAAGTTTAGTTAGAAGTGTTTTTAGGTCAAACGTCAAGAAATGACCATGACGTTCGAAAACTAGTCTTTTGGTGCTAGTGTGTTCTAATGTGTTGTTGTTGAAATTGTTGTGTGGTTGAGGTCTAAAACTGGTAGAAATAACCGTAGCACCTATATGTACATGTGTAGGGGTTAAACGTCCGGGTACGACTCCCCAAGGATAACCCTAAGGGTCCTTGAGGAGGTCCCTAAGTTAAAACCCCCAAGATGCCAAAAGAGGTGATCTACGGCCATGACTTATGGCCAATAGGTCCACTTACTCCCCATAAGTCTACCTCTGTAAGTCAACACTTAGCCTAGGGAGACATAGCTCCCATGGACAAGTCTCTGTTACAAACGATGAGCCAACAGGACGGCCCATTACTCCACCTACGGTCCGTAGGTGTGGAGTCGTAGATCGCACTTGCGAGCTATCAAGTGACACGGCTAAGCCAAAGGTGGTTGGGTAAATTCCACCCTTGGCCAATTAAATACTTGGACGGTTATTTTATATATTTTAAGGTATTTTAAGAATGTTAAAACAATTAAACCTCCTTTAAGAATTCATTCTTCAAAATCAAAACCCCTCTCCCAAAAAGGTTATCTCTAGAACACCATTGAAGCTCAAGAGCAAGTTGGAGCTAGGGTTGAAAATTTCTATTGCCTTCTTCTAAAAATTCATGAAGAATTCATCTCTAGGTATGGTGACCCTTGATCCTTGATCAACTTTTCTTTAAAGGAGTCCAATCAAAGGGTTTTTAAAATGTCTTTCAAAGAACAATACCACTATTTTTTATTCTAGGCATGGGTTCATTGGTAAAATGGTTTCAAAGTAATTATGTTGATGAATTGATGTTCTATTTATGATTTTAAGATGATGTTCTATGTAGTTCCTTCAAGAACCCATGTTTTCACTAAACTCCTAAATTTGACTTATGAAGTGGGTTTTGTGATTATGGTTCAATGTTGATGAAATTGTGCTTAAATTGAATTGATTTATTGGTTTCTATTGTTGTCTATAATTATATATGGTGAATTGTTGAAGAATAGAGTAATGATGATTATTTCTTTGGAGAATGGTAAGTTAACCTAATTTCCTTACTAATGTAGAATTGATATATAATTGTTCTTCTATGGATTGATCCACTTATGGTGGAGGTGTTTATATATTGATTGTATTATTACCATGGCCTTGAAGGCATTATGTAGTGGTTGGTAGTATTGTCATGTTATGGTATATGTGAGGATATGTTGTGAAGGTGTTGATGTTATCTCAATTGTGATCTTGTATGAGGTGATATTGGGTTGTGATGGAAAGTATATTCTCTCTAAATGCTTATATGTGATGATGATAGACGATGAAGAGTCTCTATATGATGATGTTGTCTCTTAATTTGGTAGACTTAGGTGCCTTTTCTTGATACATGGAAGCTTGTTGAATGTGAACTCTTGACTTGGTAGGCTTAGGCATCCTTCTCTTGAGTGATGAATGTATCCTAACTTAAGTGTCCAATTGAGCATGAATTGATATACCTAGATTGGTAACCTCTTCTTAAATGAATGAATGTCTAGAATCAGCTAGATCTAAGCATTGTGCCCTTTCTATGAGCGAGAGGCTATAGGACGTTAGAAGTTACCCTTCTTCCATTATACTTGATGTCCTGCCTTAGAGTGTGGTTCTATAAGTGTCCTTTTCCTAATCCTTTTTCTTTTGTTTATAGGATATGAATACAAGAGCTAATCCAAGGAGAGTGGAAGAGGAGATTGTTAATTAGGGAGTTCCTCCCCTAGGTGGTCAAGGTCTTCAAGGTGACCAAGTTCCTATAGGCAACCAAGAGAATGAGATTCCAGTGATTCCCCTGAACATGACTAATAAGGAGATTAGAGTGGCTCTTTTCACCCTAGCCCGAGCCATGGCGACTCAAGCAAATATAGATGTGGGGACTAGGGTGAATACTAATGAGAGTACCATGAGCTAAAGATTGAGAGACTTCATGAGGATGAATCCTCTTATCTTCCTTGGTTCTAGAGTGGGAGAAGATCCCCAAGCATTCTTGGATGAAATTTATAAGCTAGTCAATGCTATGGGTGTATCTTTTAGGGAGAAGGTGGAGTTGGCTTCCTACCAATTAGAAGAGGTGGTCCAAGTTTGGTTCACACAATGGAAAGCCAATAGGCCGTTTGAAGCGGGTCCCATAGAATGGGAAGAGTTTAAGCAACCATTCTTAGAGAGGTTCTTTCGCGAGGAAAAGAGGGAGTGTAAGATTGAGGAGTTCATAAATCTTAGGCAAGGTAGCATGAATGTGGAGGAGTATTCTTTGAAATTTATCTTGTTGTCTAAATATGCTCCATCCTTGGTGTCTAACCCTAGGGATGAGATGAGTAGGTTTGTGACCGATTTAACCGACCTAGTCAAGGAAGAGTTTCGTACGGCAATGCTCCAAAATGATATGGATATTTCTAGACTCATGGTGTATGCTCAATCCATTGAGGAGTCCAAGCTTAAGAGGTTGGGTAGATATTTGAAGAGAGGTAGATTCGATGAGCAAGATCAATCTAGATTTAAAAAGAGAGCTCCTAACCAAGATTATTCAAGTGCTCCTAAGGCTAACCAAGAGAGAAGTGGTGGTTCTCAATTTGTTAATCCTCCTTGCACCACTTGTGGTAAGAGACACTATGGCAAATGTTTAGCCGGTACTAGTGGATGCTATGGGTGTGGAAAGAATGATCACAAGGTGAGAGATTGTCCTACCCTTACAGCTAGATGAAGGGAGGCCAAGAAAGCTTGTTATAGTGGACCAACTCTTGATGATCAAAAGAGGAACCGTTTCTATGCTTTCCAAGCTAACAAGGAAGCAAATCCAGATGAGGGTGCTGGTAAGTTATAGTTCCTTGTTTTGTAATAAGATCCTTATGTGTTATTCATGGTAGCCTAGTTGGGTTTCTCCCAAATGGGGGATGGCACGTTGTATGGTAAGGTTGTTGAGAGTGTTCATATTCTTATCTATTTCCCTCTATTCTATTCAAGGTTGAGACTTAGAGTTTCTAGTAGCATGATGCATGTTTTGGAGTCGTATGTGAAAATGAGTTTCCATATGTCTCCTTATATTATGCATGTTTTAGTGAATTCTTGTTATATGAGAAAAAAAATGAGTTTTCATAAACTTTGTTCCTCATGTTGGTATGCATCTATGATGAGTTGCCTAAATGTTCCATGAGTTGACTTGTTGAGCATGCTTAAATATATTATTGAAAATGTTGCATAATTTCTTTTATGAGTAATTTTCATGATGTGCTTAATGATGATGTTTGGAGAAGGAAGTTCCTCCAATGAAATAACAAATGGTAAAGTTGATGCATAAGGAGTTGGTAGATGTGTTCCTACTTTCTTGAATTGCATGAAGTTGTTTGAGACTTTTTATGTGGAGTTGATGTTCCTCCTAGCTATGTGTATGGTATATGATGTTACGTGTATGAGTGTGGACTGCTAGTCTTGAGTCATTACCCTTAATGTGTTTTAAGTGTCATTCGAGGACGAATGTTCCCTAGTGGGGGATAATGTACTGACCCTAAAAAAGATGTAGGAAGATCTACAGCCTTATATGTGCTTTAGAAGTTGGTAACTTGTTAAAATTATGAGTTTTGGATTTTAAAGTTTAGTTAGAAGTGTTTTTAGGTCAAATGTCAAGAAATGACCTTGACGTTCGAAAACTAGTCTTTTGGTGCTAGTGTGTTCTAATGTGTTGTTGTTGAAATTGTTGTGTGGTTGAGGTCTAAAACTAGTAGAAGTGACCATAGCACCTAGATGTACATGTGTTGGGGTTAAACGTCCAGGTACGACTCCCCAAGGACCACCCTAAGTGTACTTGAGGAGTACCCTAAGTTAAAACACCTAAGCTACCAAAAGTGGTGATCTACGGCCATGACTTACAGCCAGTAGGTCCACTTACGCCCCATAAGTCTACCTCCGTAAATCAAGACTTAGCATAGGGAGGCTTAGCTCCCATGGCCAAGTCTCTGTAACAAACAACGAGCCAACAGGATGGCCCCTCACTCCACCTACGGTCCGTAGGTGTGGAGTCGTAGGTCGCACCTGCAAGCTGTGAAGTGACACGGCCAAGCCAAGGGTGGTTTGGTAAATTCCACCCTTGGCCAATTAAATACTTGGATGGTTATTTTATGTATGTTTAGGTATTTTAAGTATGTTAAAACAATTAAACCTCCATTTAGAATTCATTCTTCAAAATCAAAACCCCTCTCCCGAAAAGGTTCTCTCTAGAACACCATTAAAGCTCAAGAATAAGTTGGAGCTAGGGTTGAAGATTTCTATTGCCTTCTTCTGCAAATTCGTGGGGAATTCATCTATAAGGTATGGTGACCCTTGATCCTTGATCAACTATTCTTTCAAGGAGTCCAATCAAAGGGTTTTTCAAAAGTGTTTCAAAGAACAAAACCTCTACTTTTTATTCTAGGCATGGGTTCATTGGTAAAATGGTTTCAAAGTAATTATGTTGATGAATTGAAGTTCTATTTATGATTTTGAGATGATTTTCTATGGAATTCCTTCAAGAACCCATTTTTTCACTAAACTCCTAAATTTGACTTATGAAGTGGGTTTTGTGAATATGGTTCAATATTGATGAAATTGTGCTTAGATTGAATTGGTTTATTGGTTTCTATTGTTGTCCATAATTATATATGGTGAATTGTTGAAGAATGGAGTAATGTTGATTATTCCTTTGGAGAATGGTAAGTTAACCTAATTTCCTTACTAATGTAGAATTTATATAGAATTGTTCTTCTATGGATTGATCCACTTATGGTGGAGGTTTTTATATATTGAATGTATTATTATCATGGCATTGAAGGCATTATGTGGTGGTTGGTAGTATTATCATGTTATGGTATATGTGAGGGTATGTTGTGATAGTGTTCATGTGATCTCAATTGTGATCTTGTATGAGGTGATATTGGGTTGTGATGGAAAGTATGTTCTCTCTAAATGCTTATATGTGATGATGATAGACTATGAAGAGTCTCTATATGATGATGTTGTCTCTTGATTTGGTAGACTTAGGTGCCTCTTCTTGATACATGGAAGCTTGTTGAATGTGAACTCTTGACTTGGTAGGCTTAGGCATCCTTCTCTTGAGTGATGAATATATCCTGACTTAAGTGTCCAATTAAGCATGAATTGGTAGACCTATATTGGTTACCTCTTCTTAAATAAATGAATGTCTAGAATCGGCAAGACCTAAGCATGGTTCCCTTTCTATGAATCAGAAATGAGGCATTCTAGGCTATACCATGGATCGGATAGACCTAAGCATGGTGCCCTTTCTATGCATCAGTAATGAGGCATTCTTGGCTATACCTTGAATAGGCTAGACCTAAACATGGTGCCCTTTTATGATGAGTCTAGAACCCTAAGTGAATGAAAAACCTTGAAGTGGAAGGCCTAAGGGTAAATACCTTCTTCTTGTGTGAAATGATAGACTTAGAGTTGGTGGACCGGAATGGTAGAAAGCCCTCTCTAAGAAAGTCAATGAGCTATCCTTAACGAACCTTGATCGGCTAGACCTAAGTATGGTGCACTGCTTGGTAAAGGTACTATGGGTCGGCTAGACCTAATGATGGTGCGCTCTCTAGTACACACATGTGGATGAAATTACTCTATGGGAACTAAGGCTAGCACCGAGTGGATATGGTTAAGATGGTGTCTCTTCTTGTAGAAAAGGCAAGAGTCCAATGAACATCTTTGGATATCCCCTAAACCATGTGCCTACATGGGTTGCTTACTAGTTCTACCCTTGGCAAGTAGAACACCCTCCACGGCGTGGGATTTATGACGCAAGATTCCATGCCTGGCTAGTATGGTCTATGTCGTTTAATGCCTATTCCCATCATGTGGGATGTGCACTCTAGTTATTGGATAAGTTCTATAATGTGTAGGTAATAGTATGGGATGTTATCTACACATGGCACGAGTAGGATTTGAAAAAACTAAAGTGAGTTCCTACGCCTTAATGGCTAATACGTGAAAGTCCTCTAAATGCATAAATGTGTCCTAAATGACTCCAAGGAAGAATGTTGACTTGATATCCTTATAATATATTTTGTCTCTCTTATACTATGGAAATGAACTACTAAGCATGATATATTGAAATGTCAAGGTTTTTGTCTATAGTAGCCTTGAGGAACACTTAGTTGTATATGAATGAGGTTGTTTGGGCGGCCACTTCATGTCTCACTCAAGTGTGTCTTAGGTTAACTAAAGATAGAGATTCTAGGATGTTAGCTTGCATCCTACTTGGTATACTTGTATAGGAGTTGCATATTGATACTTGTGAAGCATCATTGCTTGAGAGTAAGTATAAATGTGAAGTAAATGCTTTATATGTTGGTTGTGATGTAAACTATGGCTTCATTGTTCATGACTTGAAAGATTTCTCAAATAGCATATGCATGGGTTTCCAACCAAAATGTCCGTTTAAAAGCATATTTTTAGATGGTCATCATACTTAGTGCTTAATTGTGCTAATCCATATTTTCCTCTATTTTCTACTAAGTGTATGTACGGGGAAGTGATTGAGCTAGCTTTGAGTTGGAGCTTGGAACTAGAGTTCTCTCAAGATCTATTGGTATGTCCTCATATGTCGAGGACAAGGATTTCACATTCTTAATTTTCGTGTATTAAGACTTGTAATAGACTTTAGTATTTTTGATTTTGGAAAGGGTCGTGACCCTATCTTGTATGTTTGTCTAAGGATGGCCATGTGAGACTAGTCTTCCGCTTGCGTATAATTTTTTTTAAAGATGTTGACCTTTGAGTCTTATGCTTTTGGATTAAAAGGTTTTTAATTCTTTACTATTTTCTATATATCGAATGTTATGAATGCTAAGGGCTTGAATAAGACCTCCGAGAGGTCGAGTACGCCATGTTACGACTTAGGGGTGCTCTCGGGTCGTGACAAACTTGGTATCAGAGCATAAGGTTTTGGAAATTGTTCTTAGGTTCCAAGTCTCACAAGCCACGTCTAGTAGAGTCTTGTTCATCAGTGTGAGTCGCGACACATCTATGAGCGAGAGGCTATAGGACGTTAGAAGTTACCCTTCTTCCATTATACTTGATGTTGTGCCTTATAGTGGTTCTATAAGTTTCTTTTTCCTAATCCTTTCTTTTTTGTTTATAGCATATAAATACAAGGGCTAATCCTAGGAGAGTGAAAAAGGAGATTTTTAATGAGGGAGTTCCTCCCCTAGGTGGTCAAGTTCTTCAAGGTGACCAAGTTCCTATAGGCAACCAAGAGAATGAGATTCCGGTGGTTCCCCCGGACAAGACTAATGAGGAGATTAGAGTGGCTCTTTTCACCCTAGCCCAAGCCATGACGACTCAAGCAAATAGAGATGTGGTGACTAGGGTGAATACTAATGAGAGTACCATGAGCTCAAGATTGAGAGACTTCGTGAGGATGAATCCTCCTATCTTCCTTGGTTCTAGAGTGGGAGAAGATCCCCAAGCATTCTTGGATGAAATTTATAAGATAGTCAATGTTATGGGTGTATCTTCTAGGGAGAAGATGGAGTTGGCTTCCTACCAATTGGAAGAGGTGGCCGAAGTTTGGTTCACACAATGGAAAGCCAATAGGCCGTTTGAAGCGGGTCCCATAGAATGGGAAGAGTTTAAGCAACCATTCTTAGAGAGGTACTTTCGCAAGGAAAATAGGGAATGTAAGATTGAGGATTTCATAAATCTTAGGCAAGGTAGCATGAATGTGGAGGAGTATTCTTTGAAATTTATCTTGTTGTCTAAATATGCTCCATCCTTGGTGTCTAACCCTAGGGATGAGATGAGTAGGTTTGTGACCGATTTAACCGACCTAGTCAAGGAAGAGTTTCGTACGGCAATGCTCCAAAATGATATGGATATTTCTAGACTCATGGTGTATGCTCAATCCATTGAGGAGTCCAAGCTTAAGAGGTTGGGTAGATATTTGAAGAGAGGTAGATTTGAAGAGCAAGGTCAACCTAGATTTAAAAAGAGAGCTCCTAACCAAGATTATTCAAGTGTTCCTAAGGTTAACCAAGAGAGAAGTGGTGGTTCTCAATTTTTTAAGCCTCCTTGCACCACTTGTGGTAAGAGATACTATGGGAAATGTTTAGCCGGTACTAGTGGATGCTATGGGTGTGGAAAGAATGATCACAAGGTGAGAGATTGTCCTACCCTTACAGCTAGATGAAGGGAGGCCAA
>JAJOOR010013797.1:0-20161 GCA_036250505.1 Solanum acaule | reverse complement strand
AATTTATTAATGAATGAATTAATTAATAAATAATATTCAAAGATCCTTGGAGGATAGAAATTGGAAATAATAAAATATAAGAACAATGCAAGGAAAAATGAAATGGTGTACAAAAGTAATAATAGGGCCCACACAATTAAAGCTAGCCGTAAAAGAGGAAAAAAAGCAAATGGTTTTTGTGTCCAACAAAAAGGAAGTACATTTATGAAGCAGGCAAGTACAATCATTTTTCAAGTTTGAAAAGTACGAAATACCATAAAGCAACCCTCTATTTTGATTTATTTACGCAAGTACCTTCATCGTCCGGCCCACGTGGAGGCTATTAACTGATTTCGTAGTATTGAGGTACTCAACACTTACGTAGAGTAAAGCATAGAATGACAAAAATAGCCCTTAAATTGAGTGTATTTTCACGTAAGCACACGTGTTGACAGAGAAGAGTGCGTATTTGCTCTTCTTATATAGTAATAAAACAAAAAATTTATAGTCTTGAAAAAAATAATGAAAATTATAAAAGAAAATACTTAGAAAATCTAAGAAAAATCTCTTGTAAATGCCTCAATCTTGAAATGATTAAAGAAAATTTACAGAAATCATATGGTGAAAATCCATTAGAAAAATGGGAACACAATCATGAAAGGGCAACTTTAACACTAAAAGACCCCAGCATCATCATTAGAGTTAAACCCATGCTTTATAACGAAGATGATAAAATTGAATTTAAAATTCAAATTAAAGAATTACTCAACCTAAAGTTAATAAGAATGAGTAAAAGTCCTTATAACAGCCCAGCATTTATGGTAAGAAATCATGCTGAAATAAAAAGAGGAAAAGCTCGAATGGTTATAAATTACAAAGAGCTAAATAAAAATTGCATATTTGATAGATATTTTATCCCAAATAAAAACAATCTAATCAACCTTGCAAAAGAAAAAACCTATTTCTCAAAATTCGATTGCAAAAGTGGATTTTGGCAAATAAAATTGGCAGAAGACTCCATTCCGCTAACAGCTTTTAGTACCCCTAACGGACACTACGAATGGATGGTCATGCCCTTCGGGTTAAAAAATGCCCCACAAATATTCCAAAGAAAAATAGATAAAATATTTTCCGAAAAAGAATTTTTAATTATCTATATAGATGACATACTAATATGTTCCAAAACATATGAAGAACATTTAAAGCATCTGAAAGAATTTTTAGAAATTATTTTACAAAATGGAATTATATTAAGCCAGAAAAAGGCAGATATAAATAAAAATGAAATAGAATTATTAGGAATGATTATTTCAAAAAATGGAATAGAACTCCAAACACACATCTCAAAAAAGATTATAGAGTTTCCTGATAAATTAACAACAAAGCAGGAAATACAAAATTTTAGGATGTCTTAATTATGCAGGAGAATTTATTTCCAGATTTAGCAAAAAAATGGAATATACTGCAAAAATTAATAAGAAAATCCAACAAACTTGGATGGACAGAGGAACACACTCGGTGTATTAAACAATTAAAGGAAGAATGCTCTAAGTTGCCAAAACTTAGATTACCAGAAGATAGTGACAATCTGGTATTACAAACTGACGCATCAGATTATCATTGTGGAGCATTATTGCAAACCGATTTAAATGAAATTTGTAGGTACACAAGTGGTACTTTCAATGATGCAGAAACAAGATATTCAACAAATGAAAAAGAATTATTAGCCATTGTTAGAGGAATTAGGAAATTCTCTACTTTCCTTTTACCAAAACAATTTTTCATTAGAACTGACAATACACAGGTGTCAGGGTTAATATTTAACAAGCTTCCTTCTGAGCCTCAATACAGAAGATTGCATCGATGACAAGTGTTGTTATCCTTTTATTCATTTAAAATTGAATATATTAAAGGAAGTGACAATTTTCTTGCAGGTTTTATCTCTAGAAACGTCCAATATTGACAATCGGACGCAAATGTTGGTGAACAGGATATATGAAAAAATGCAATCTGTGGAAGAATTCATAGATAAAAAAAGCCAAAAGCTATTCAAAATCAGGGATGAATTAGCAAGCTTGTCTGACCAAGCCAGGATGATGCAGTACGAAATAAACCAACTCAGTACTATGCAAGATGAAAACATGAGTGATTTTTTACTCTTGTGTGAACATTTGGACACTTGTCCAAAACGGAATTCAAATCCGAAAGGGAGTATTACTCCCAATGAAGTGGCAGGAGATGTCCCACTAGCACCTAGTGCCCAAAACATCTCAACGGTAAACACAGATATGCTGAATCCTAAGTCGAAAGACGAAGGAAAAAGCCGAGCAATGGTTGATGCTTCTACTTTCAAGGAAGGAACAAGCACATCCTCAACAATAGCTGAAAAAATCATCTCTGAGAAACCAGAAAGCAGTACTAACAAAGTTCCATCAGGAGCAAACCTTATAAAAAGAGGAAAAAGCTTAGAAAAAGCTTAATTAAAAGGAAAAATGTTTCTAAACAAAATTATATACCAAAAAAAAGGTATTATAAAAAGAGAAACAATTTTAAACAAACAAAACCAACAGAAAAATGTAAATGCTATAATTGTGGTGAAGAAGGCCATAAAAGTTACGAATGTAACAAGAAAAGAGTAAAAATCTCAAAAATAGATAGAATAGACATTGATTCTGATTTAGAGTCAGTAAAATCAATAGAAAGCGAGGACTTCTTATATATATATATATATTAATCAATATTTTCTTTATGGCCTGTAAATTGTACTACTGTTCTTTTCAATTCTTGCTACTTAATTTGCATTACGATATGTGAAATGAAATTATGATTTTTAAATTAGTGTTTGACCGTGTAATTTTGAATCATGATTTCAAATGCAAGCTTTAACGCTTCTAAGTTTAAAAAGAAGAAGAAAAAGAGAGTGCTGCCACTATTAGTTTGTGTATATCATTTGACAGGAAATTAACATTACATAAATCATAGTAAATTCTAATCTGATGATGTTTTTTTAAAATTGTTTTTAAAACTATCACGATAGATGCATTTAATTTCAGCAGGAATTATTGTGACATCTGAAAGGGAATTATATATCTTCATAATTAGTACAAGTTGTGTAAATGAACAAACAAGGACGTATGCAGTCATATTAGCTAGTTGGGGTCTGCTTCAGTTTAATCGATAAATCGAATCAGAAAAAAATTCTTAATTCATCTGTATTGAGTTATTGTAATAACGATTTTAAAACTATTTTGTAATTTTATATTGGTTCGATTATCGATTTAGCATGTTTACAAATCAATAACCAATTATAAAACATAAAAAAACAGATCGAATCGATCGAAAAAACACCACTATTTGCTAGGTTTGCTAGGTTCAACACCGAACAAGAAAGATATGCAACTACTATGATTTCACTTAAATATAAAATTTGAATTTATAGTTTAAAAAATATAATATAGTCAATATTAAAACAACATAAAGATTAGATTCAGTGTCAGTGCAACATGTAAATATTGGGATTCCTTCCTCAAAAAATAATTACTCTTTTGCGTATAGACAAAAAAAATAAATTAAAATGATTAGAAAATTGCTTTGGATTCAAAAATTGCGTATACCAACAAAAATGATTCAAAAATTGCTTTTGATGTCACAAGTTTTAAAATTTTTAAGTTTTATTCTAAAAATCTGCTACTAGGAAAAAGAGATATGAATAGTATTTAATTAAGGGAAAAGGGACAAATATATTTTCAAATTATTGTAAATGGTATGCAAATACCGTCCGTCATACTTTGGGGACATTGGTGCCCCTGCCGTTCAAAAACTAGAGCATATATACCCTTCACTCTAACGGAAGACTAAATAGGGACACGTGACACAATCTTATCCGTCGATAAATATCGGATCGGTGGATAAGATTATGACACGTGTATGTATGTTAGTATAAAGGTTATATATGCTCTAGTTTTTGGACGGCAGGGGCACCAATATCCCAAAAATATGACGAAAGATATTTGCATACCATTTACGATAGTTCGGAGATATATTTATCCTTTTTATCTTTAATTAATAAAAAGGTATAAATATACACTATATCACTATATATATGCTAAACTGTAGTATAACATATAGATACTATTTTTTATATATTATATAGGAGTACATATTTTATAAATTAAATTACCTAAAATATTTGACTCTAAAATTTCTGGAAAAGGTACTACTAAGTATTTTCAGATTTCATTCCTCAATGAGGTCCCGGGGCGGATCTACATGGAGGTTAGGGGGTTCATCCGAACTCTCTCGTTGAAAAATTATACGGTGTATATAAGGTCAAATTTTGTTTTCATGTGTGTATATTAAAATGAACTCCCTAAACATATGTAAAGAGGCTAACTCAGTGGTAAAGGGGGTTCAAGTTTTCGCTTAGACGTCATGGGTTCTATTCTGCGCAACAACTCTTTCCTTAATTTTTTCTTGTTTTCTTCATTTGGAAAATCAAATAGCAAGGCTGAGATGAGCTCAACATTTTTGGGCGGGAGCTTTATTGTTTTTTTTTTTCGTTTTTTTAATGTTATTTCTCCTTTTCAATATTCATTTGTTCGAATTTCTAAGGCACATTATTTTCATTTTTGTATTTTATTATTTTTATCTCTATTGCTCATTTTATTTTTACGTAACTCTCTTTTTATATACTAATTCAAAGGAACTATTTAAAAAACTGTCAATTATTCTTAAATTTGAAATTGAGATAGAGAAAAAATACTTTAAAGATAAGTTAAACTAAACTTAATCGAACAAATAAATTTGAAAGACATGATTATTCATCATATTTCTTTCTCATTTTTTCAATTCTATTCTAGAGAGACGTAATTTATTCTTTTTTTTTTACCGATGGAAAACCTTATAAATTGAATAAATTAACAAAAAATTGGCGATGCCATTTATTTATCCTTTTAACATGCATTATAATATTAGTAACTCAATCCCCACACATTTTAAAGAGTATTAAACAATTTTTAAAGTAACATATGATTGAATGAACACTAATTTAATTTATTTTAAAAATTCAAAATAAAGTAAAAAAAAAAAAATTAAAGAAAAAAATCACTTTTTTTTAAAAAAAGAATCAAGGAAGCACGATAAAAGTAGGAAGAACGCTAAATGCGGCATGACAAGGCAAGTTAAATTTAACGGATTAAGGATAATTTCTTTCTTTCCCGATCCATTTTGCTCCATTTTTTATTTACTTCTTATAAGTTGAACCCCCTCCATGAAAATTCTGGCTCCGCCACTGATGAGGTCATATTGGTCCCTGCATTGCTCTTATTCCTCGTGTAGTCGTGCTGGTCGATAGGCCGAATTTGGTTCATATACCATCGAGCTAATGAAAAATTAGAGGTAACAAAATCAAATTCAATTCGTGAAAGTGGTTAAAGTTTAGGTGATTTATTGATCTGTATATTCATTAGTTAAATTAATTTTTATCTTATAAAAAATTGGATTGAAATATCGTCCAATTCGATTCATGAGAAAATTTTATTAAAATATTTTTTCAAATTTGATATTTATATATAATCATAATAAAGAAAAAAAATATTTTATTAGGTATTAAATAATTATAATAAAATAAAATTAGGTGGATTGAATTATGACCTGCATTTTAACGCATTTCAACATCAATAGCTTTTGAATGGATCAATAACCCACACATTTATTGACTCAAGTAGTTTTATTCTGTCCATTTGATATCTCTACCAAAAAAATACATAAATATATTATTCTTCGTATTATTTTATGCATCTTAACTTAATTATACACAAAATTTGAAAAGTAAGGTTTTCTCTTTTTTTTTAAAAAGTCTTAAAATTAAAAATTAGTATAATTAAACAAAATATTATTTGAGTCTTGCGGCAGTAAACACATAACTCCCCTCCAATTCATAATAGGAGATTGTTAAGGATTTTGACACATCCAAAAAGAATTTTACTTAGTAACAAAATTAAGTGGTTAATTGTTAAAAATAGTACCTTTTATATATCTCTCCTCAAATTAATTGAAAAGTAATGAAAGAATAACCATACAAAATAATAATATATTTTCACAAATGAGGTTTGAAGAGTGTGGTGTGTATATATTTTATTCTCACCTTGTGTCGTTAGAGATTGTTTCCAATAGATCATAGGTTCAAATAAAACATTTCAAAACGGGAATAAAAAAAAAAATTAAAGAAGTTATGATGAAAATAATGAATAAAATAATAGTACAACATTAAATAATACGATAACTGAATTAAAGAAAATAACATGTGATATACAATAAAATTCAAAGAATATTAAGATATACGTATATTATAGGAGATCAATGTAAAAATAATAGTAATACTGAGAAGGAAATAGATAATACGCGACCACCTACTAAACCTCTATCCTAATTCTGAATGTCTAAATCCTCATATTTAAAGTCATATTCTTAATAATTTACAAATATATCATATCTTTTCTAGTCACTTTTCTTAATACTTCTTCGAACTACATCTATAAAAAGTTTACTTAAATATCTTATTCCATGTTTGTGCTAAAGGAATAAGGAATTAGGCTTTAATTTGGCAGTGTTGGTTGGAAGTTTACAATAATTTAATTTGTGACATATTTTGACAGAGCTATATATGTCGTGAATATATATTTGTTTAATAAAAAAACCTAATATGGGGTATAGGACCCACTCCTTAGTGTTGTTATGTCCTCCTCAACTTAACCAAACCCTAACTTTGTCTCTGTGGTGTCCATAATTGATTTACAGTTTCACCATATACACATTTAATTTTTTTGCTTTGCCTCGTGGATTCCATTAGTCCACATATACTTTTCTTTTCTTGCATATCACAACTTGTCTTCCCTAGATTTCCCCCCAATCGTAACCATTGGGAGGTAGGATTAAGATTGCGGGTGCTCTGAAAGTGGCTGAATTAAAAATATAAAAAAGACATGTTTACGGTGAGATTCAAATCCGGATTCAACAAAACTAAAAGAGCCTGAAGCACCTACCCAAGAACCAATGGATCAGTCAAAAAAATTGTTTATTGAGTGCTTTATATATATTTCGAGACAAGATTAATGGGGCGGACTCCATGTGGGTCGAACCCTGATCGTAACCCTGGACTTCTATACATCTATCAAATAATAAACAAAAATAAGCTATGCAACTCAAACTCCATAAATAAGACGAGACGATTGTGTATGTGGTAAACACTTGTCGTCTCAAATTTTAAAGTTATGAGTTCAAAATATCAACAAGGTAAAAGATAAACCAACATAAATAAAACTCAAAATAAACCATCAATATTTACTTTATGGACTGTAAATTGTACTACTGTTCTTTTCAATTCTTGCTACTTAATTTGCATTACGATATGTGAAATGAAATTATTATTTTTAAATTAGTGTTTGACTGTGTGATTTTGAATCATGATTTCAAATGCAAGCTTTAACGCTTCTAAGTTTAAAAAGAAGAAGAAAAAGAGAGTGCTGCCACTATTAGTTTGTGTATTATCATTTGAAAGGAAATTAACATTACATAAATCATAGTAAATTCTAATTTAATGATGTTTTTTTAAAGTTGTTTATAAAACTATCACGATAGATGCATTTAATTTCAGCAGGAATTATTGTGACATCTGAAAGGGAATTATATATCTTCATAATTAGTACAAGTTGTGTAAATGAACAAACAAGGACGTATGCAGTCATATTAGCTAGTTGGGATCTGCTTCAGTTTAATCGATAAATCGAATCAGAAAAAAATTCTTAATTTATCTGTATTGAGTTATTGGAATAAGGATTTTAAAACTATTTTGTAATTTTATATTGGTTCGATTATCCATTTAGCATGTTTACAAATCAATAACCAATAATAAAACATAAAAACAGATCGAATCGATCGAAAAAACACCACTATTTGCTAGGTTCAACACCGAACAAGAAAGATATGCAACTACTATGATTTCACTTAAATATAAAATTTGAATTTATAATTTAAAAAATATAATAAATACAATATTAAAACAACATAAAGATTAGATTCAGTGTCAGTGCAACATGTAAATATTGAGATTCCTTCCTCAAAAAATAATTATTCTTTTGCGTATAGACAATTTTTTTTAAAAAATGATTAGAAAATTGCTTTTGATTTAAAAATTGCGTATACCAACAAAAATGATTCAAAAATTGCTTTTGATGTCACAAGTTTTAAAATTTTTAAGTTTTATTCTAAAAATCTGCTACTAGGAAAAAGAGATATGAATAGTTGCAAATATATACCATTCGATCATTTAATTAAGGGAAAAAGGATAAATATACCCTCGAATTATCGTAAATGATATGCAAATACCATCCGTCATACTTTTGAGACATTGGTGCCCCTGCCATCCAAAAACTAGAGCATATATGCCCTTCACTCTAACGGAAGACTAAATAGGGACATGTGGCACAATCTTATCCGTCGATAAATATCGGATCGGTGGATAAGATTATAACATGTGTATGTCCATTAATATAAAGGGTATATATGCTCTAGTTTTGGACGGCAGGGGCACCAATATCCCAAAAATATGACGGAGGGTATTTGCATACCATTTACGATAGTTTGGGGTATATTTGTCCTTTTTACCTTTAATTAATAAAAAGGTATGCATATACACTATATCACTATATATATGCTAAAGTGTAGTATAACATATATATACTATTTTTTATATATTATATAGGAGTACATATTTTATAAATTAAATTACCTAAAATATTTGACTCTAAAATTTCTGGAAAAGGTATATTTTCAGATTTCATTCCTCAATGAGGTCCAGGGGAGGATCTACATGGAGGTTAGGGGTTCATCCGAACTCCCTCGTTGAAAAATTATACGGTGTATATAAGGTCAAATTTTGTTTTCATGTGTGTATATTAAAATGAACTCCATGAACACATGTAATGAGGCTAACTCAGTGGTAAAGCGGGTTCAAGTTTTCGCTTAGACGTCATGGGTTCTATTCTGCGCAACAACTCTTTCCTTAATTTTTTCTTGTTTTCTTCATTTGGAAAATCAAATAGCAAGGCTGAGATGAGCTCAACATTTTTGGGCTGGAGCTTTATTATTATTATTTTTCATTTTTTAAATGTTATTTCTCCTTTTCAATATTCATTTGTTCGAATTTCTAAGGCACATTATTTTCATTTTTTTATTTTATTATTTTTATCTCTATTGCTCATTTTTACGTAACTCTCTTTTTATATACTAATTCAAAGGAACTTTTTAAAAACTGTCAATTATTCTTAAATTTGAAATTGAGATAGAGAAAAAATACTTTAAAGATAAGTTAAACTAAACTTAATCGAACGAATAAACTTGAAAGACATGATTATTCATCATATTTCTTTCTCATTTTTTCAGTTCTACTCTAGATAGACGTAAACTACATTTATATGATTTATTCCTTTCTTTTTACCGATGGAAAACCTTATAAATTGAATAAATGAACAAAAAGTTGGTGATGCCATTTATTTATCCTTTTAACATGCATTATAATATTAGTAACTCAATCCCCACACATTTTAAAGAGTATTAAACAAATTTTAAAGTAACATATGATTGAATGAACACTAATTTAATTTATTTTAAAATTTTAAAATAAAGTAAAATAATTTTTAAAAAATAAAGAAAAAAATCACTTTTTTTAAAAAAAAGAATCAATGAAGCACGATAAAAGTAGGAAGAAACGCTAAATGCGGCATGACAAGGCAAGTTAAATTTAACGGATTAAGGATAATTTTTTTTCTTTCCCGATCCGTTTTGCTCCATTTTTTTTTACTTCTCATAAGTTGAACCCCCTCCACGAAAATTCTGGCTCCGACACTGATGAGGTCATGTTGGTCCCTGCATTGCTCTTATTCCTCGTGCAGTCGTGCTGGTCGATAGGCCGAATTTGGTTCATATACCATCGAGCTAATGAAAAATTAGAGGTAACAAAATCAAATTCAATTCGTAAAAGTGGTTAAAGTTTAGGTGACTTAGTTAAATTAATTTTTATCTTATAAAAAATTGGATTGAAATATCGTCCAATTCGATTCATGAGAAAATTTTATTAAAATATTTTTTCAAATTTGATATTTATATATCATCATAATAAAGAAAAAAATAATATTTTATTAGTTATTAAATAATTATAAAAAAATAAAATAAAATTAGTTTTTAATAAAAATTAGGCGGATTGAATTATGACCTGCATTTTAATGCATTTCAACATCAATAGCTTTTGAATGGATCAATATCCCACACATTTATTGACTCAACTCGTTTTAATCTGTCCATTTGATATCTCTACCAAAAAAATACATAAATATATTATTCTTCGTATTATTTTATGCATCTTAACTTAATTATACACGAAATTTGAAAAGTAAGGTTTTCTTTTTAAAAAAAAGTCTTAAAATTAAAAATTAGTATAATTAAACAAAATATTATTTGAATCCTGTGGTAGTAAACACATAACTCCCCTCCAATTCATAAACCGACGACTACACGGCTCTTTACCAAGTCATGAGCGATAGCGAAGCCAAGCCGCCGTCTATAGGCGAAGGGACGAAAGCCCGACGAAGGCCTATGCTACAGTAAGCAAAAAAGTAGGTTGAGGTTATGAAGTCACTTAACCGTATACTATACAAAGGGAAAGGCGTCGGTACGGAGTCACGTCAGCTGTGGATATAGACTAGGCTATAGCCCCTTTTATACTCTACTTTATCAAGTATGGTGATACTAATTACTTGAATTTTCTAATCACAGAACTTTCTAACTACTTGGGCGTGAATCTTCTAAATTGGTTTGAAATTCAGAAAACATTCATATCTGGCACTTGAGGAGGTCAATCTTAAGTGTTGGAAGCTACTGCTAAAGGCCTCCCCCTCATCTAGAAAGGATAGGCAATTGAGAGAGAATAGGGCGATAGCAACAGACACAGGAACTGAAATAGATTTAAAGATTACTTCCGTAGAGGAGAGGGAAAGGCCGCTTAGATAGGGCGATAGCCCGGGAGCTGTTGAGAGGTTCCATATTGCCGAGACGAAGGACAACACTTCTATACGTGATCGTAGTATGTCACGTCATCTCGTCCCCGCTGCATTGAAGAGTACCTATGCACTATGTTCCGGTTCACTGATAAGGAAGATAGTGTTGGGGTGGGGGTCTACGATGTGATACTAAAGTATCTCTGCCCTTTCCATGGGGCACAGGCCTTAGGAACGTAGGAACTTGCTGGCTATTGAAACTATCCTAACTTTTTTAACGGGAACTGAGTTGACTTGCTAGGGGTAGGGCTGAGGATCCAGCATCCCTTCCCCAAAGATTCGATTAGTGTGCATAGACTTCTACTTTCCTTAGGCGATTTTCTTGCCTTACGAAATAGGAGATTGTTAAGGATTTTGACACATCCAAAAAGAATTTTACTTAGTAACAAAATTAAGTGGTTAATTGTTAAAACTAGTCCTTTTATATATCTCTCCTCAAATTAATTGAAAAGTAATCAAAGAATAACCATACAAAATAATAATATATTTTCACAAATGAGGTTTGAAGAGTGTGGTGTGTATATATTTTATTCTCACCTTGTGTCGTTAGAGAGATTGTTTTCAATAGATCATAGGTTCAAATAAAACATCTCAAAACGGGAATAAAAAAAATTAAATATTAAAAAAATTATGATGACAATAATGAATAAAAAAATAGTATCAACAATAAATAATATGATAACTGAATTAAAGAAAATAACATGTGATATATAATAAAATTCAAAGAATATTTGGACATACGTATATAATAGGAGATCAATGTAAAAACAATAGTAATACTGAGAAGGAAATAGATAATACGCGACCACCTACTAAACCTCTATTCTAATTCTGAATGTCTAAATCCTCATGTCTAAAGTCATATTCTTAATAACTTACAGATATATCATATCTTTTCTAGTCACTTTTCTTAATACTTCTTTGGACTACATCTATAAAAAGTTTACTTAAATATCTTATTCCATGTTTGTGCTGAAGGAATAAGGAATTAGGCTTTAATTTGGCAGTGTTGGTTGGAAGTTTACAATAATTTAATTTGTGACATATTTTGACAGAGCTATAGCCTATATATGTCGTGAATATATATTTGTTTAATAAAAAACATAATATGGGGTATAGGACCCACTCCTTAGTGTTGTTATGTCCTCCTCAACTTAACCCAACCCTAACTTTGTGTCTGTGGTGTCCATAATTGATTTATATATAGTTTCACCACATACACATTTATTTTTTTTGCTTTGCCTCATGGATTCCATTAGTCCACATATACTTTTCTTTTCGTGCATATCACAACTTGTCTTCCCTAGATTTTCCCCCAATCGTAACCACCGGGAGGTAGGATTCTAAGATTGTGGATGCTTTGAAAGTAGCCGAGTCAAAAATATAAAAAAGATATGTTCACAGTGAGATTCAAACCCGGGTTCAACAATACTAAAAGAGCCTTAAGCACCTACTCAAGAACCAATGGATCAGTCAAAAAATTTGTTTATTGGGTGCTTTATATATATTTTCGAGACAAGGTTGATGGGGAGTACTCCATGTGGATCGACCCCTGATCGTAACCCTAGATTTCTAGGCATCTATCAAATAATAAACAAAAATAAGCTATGCAACTCAAACTCCATATATAAGACGAGACGATTGTGTAGGTGGTAAACACTTGTCGTCTCAAATTTTAAAGTTATGAGTTCGAAATATCAACAAGGTAAAAGGTAAATCAATATAAATAAAACTAAAAATAAACCATATATACACCAACATAAATAAATAAGAAAAAAAGTAAACCAGCATATGCACATTTCTTGAGCTTAACTATTAAGGTGGTAAAAGAACATGGACCTTTTTTCCTGATTGCTTTTACTTCTTTTGAGATGGTATAATAACACTTTTGGAACTAGTGTTATATGTTATTTAGCAGAGTCAAAATTTAACGTTTATAAATTTAAGATTTATGTTCTTTAAAGTTATTGAATTTCAAGTTAATAATTTGAATATATCTAATAAATTTTTAAATATAAATATAGAATTTAAATCAAAACTTCTGACGTTGATTGAACTCACAAGCTATACATCGGCTCTATACCCCTATTTCACTATTAAGCACAATTAATTTTCAATTATGTATTGTGCGTATTCATCATCCTTTTTACATAAGGAAATATGTTATGTTTGAACAGTTTTTTTAAAAGTATATTATTATTAAATATGAAGTAAGAGTACGAGATTAACATTACACGTGACTAATTAACAATGAAACAATTGATAAAGATAGTGAATTTCTATATATTCACAAATAATGGAATAAAAATAAGTTTTTTTCAATTAATGAAAAATTAAATATGTTTAGTCAAATACCATAAAAACTAAATAAATATGAGGACCCAAAAATTCTAATAACCTTAACATATAACATGTCACAACATGATAAACCACCTTAATATTGTATTATACCCATGTTTACATTATCAATGTACAAAATAATTTTTAAGTCTTAATTGTTTTTAAGGAAATTATATTTTTACATTGTCACTAATGCGATAATATTATCAGCCTACATAAGTTGAATCCTAAAATTAGTCAGTTAGTTAATCGTTAATCATAATACTCACCTCAACTTTTTTTTATAGTAATCCGTTTTAAGTAAGAGTAATTAAAAATTAAGGTGCAATTAATCTTAAGGAGAAATATGAAGCAAAACTAGTTCACATGAAACTGGTTTTGTTTAATTGTTAATTTGGTATATTTCCCACCTAATTATTCAATGCGTAAGTGAGAAACAAACCCCTTTGGCAAAAATATTGGGTGACAACTAGCTAATGTGATAAACAATTCTTACACGTGAACCTCCCTCCATGCTCAATTAGTTAAAAGTTACACCACCACCAACAACAACAACACAATATATCAATCGACATAAATTGTGGTGTAATAATGAGACTATTTCACCCTCAATTAAAAGTTTTGGATGTAAGGAAAATCATACTAAAAGTGTCACACTCAAAAATAAGTCCTGCAATACGTGATTTAAATTTAATCGAGACTTCAATTCAAACTCTCTGCACGGGATTAGAAATCTAAAAAATAAACAAATATAATATACAAGGAAAAGATTAAAAAAAAAAGATGCACCATAAAATCAAATTCATTAATACACGACCAACGGTATGTACCTAGAAAATAATCTAATTGGTGGACCCAAAAAATTTCAACATCTAAAGCCATCCGTTTAATACAAACACAAGTCCGCATTCTGCCAAACACCATAGCCTAAAAATATAATGTATCCAACAGCGATACATGCACTAACACAAATATATTTACAAAAAGAGAATCTAAATATTACTAATATTCATGCCTTTTTTTTTTTTTTTTTCGAATGTAGGACATCATCTGAATTTTCATTAACAATAATAATAACCAAAATTAAAGAAAGCCCCTTAGTAAAGCAAATCACATTGAAGATTAATATTAATAAGATAATAATCAGAGTAGTTTTCTCTTGAGAAAATAATGCTAAAGTTAACGCCAAGCTGATGCGACAGTGAGAGTTCGTCCCATCCAACCAAAGCAAATACCTCCATTTTGTTCATTCACGGTAAAGCCCGGGTTGCCACGTGTACCCGAATTAAGCTTTGAACGCAAAGAATTCGCCACGATTTGACTAACGGGCCTCGGCCCGAACCCAGCCATACTCATACGGGCCCTCCACTTCCCAAATACCTCGCATCTTTCAACGCGGTCCCTCCCTTCGCACGCTACCGAATTAGACATTTTCCGACTCAGTCCCTCTTCGATCCTGACTCGGTCCATGTTGTCTCTTGACACTGTAGCATCCAGCGAGTCGAATATTGCACCGTAATGACCACACGCTTCATTCACACGCGCTAGAAACGGCGCTGTGTTACCGTTCATTTCTTGCTCCACCACCGTTACCACCTTCGGTGATAACGCTTTTACCCGACGGAGAAGCTCGTCACGGAGGTTCTCTGTCGTTACGCTTTCGTCGGGTAATCTGTATAATTTGAATGCGAAATTCACTGCTAATGCATCGTCAGGTTCAAGGCCTAAGTTTTCCCGGCTCAAATCGGTTACCTTACAAGACATTACGTTGAAATATAAGCAGACCCCGAGCCGATTAGCGACGGAGTTAAGCTCCACGTTGATGGAATTGAGTCTCTCGTCAACTCCGCCTGCTTGTTCTGTGAAAGCCGTGATTTTTAAAACGGCTGGGCTGTTTGATTTCTTGGCAGCCAGTGCATGCAGTAAATGCAAGTACTGTCCGCCTTGGCCGATGTCGAAATCAATGACGTGAAGCTTGTTGAAAGGGTGGTCAGCTACAGCTTCAAGGATAGCTAGGTTGGCAGCCATGAAACCGAGCTTGAAACAGGGAGATACCTCGTATAGATTATGAGTAGTATCTGTATGTTCTCTGCTTTGCAGCTCCAGCACCGGCGGTGGGTAATCGACTGGGTTCACGCGCGACCGTAAAGCGGCAACCATGTACGCCGTTAGCCGCTGGTCGGAGGAGCCTCTGATATTGGCAACTTGTGATAGGCGCGTGAGGATCTCCACTGCGACGTCATTTTTCTCATCGGATATTGCTGTAGCTGCTTCTATTATAGACTGTTTGGGACAAGATATTGCCGGAGATTCTGTTGAAGAAGCACACGAAGAAGTCGAAGAGGATGGAGATAGTGATGCCAGTTTCTGAATTTGGTTTTGGTTCTGGTTCTTGTTCTGATTATGACAGGGGCTAATCAGATTCTGTATTGTCTCCGACCACTCGTTGTTGGTGACGACTGAAACTGTATCGCCTTCTTCTTCATCGTTGTCGTCTAAGAGCTGTTTCTCAAGCTCTTGAAGACAATTCATCATCTTTTTATCCGATTCCTGTACTCCGATGGTTGCTCTGTTTTGAACCGGATTTAGAGACGAAACCCCTGTAGAATAATTCTGAATACCTGGAGATAAAAACCCACCAATATTAGCAGGCTGTGACCGGAATTGCTGGTGAACAGGTAGAGCGTGGCGCGTGTTCATCATCGTAGAGACATTTGAATTCGAAGAAAATTCAGATGATATTGAAGAAGCAGCAGCAGCGGCAACAGAAAAATCTACAGGGGAAAGAGGAGACATTGGAGAAGACTGCTGATAACTTCTGGGTTTTACGTTACGGAGATAAAACCCAAGTCCTTGCTGTTGCTGCTGCTGTTGAAGTAGCATCATCTGCTGCTGCTGTTGAAGTAGCATCATCTGCTGCTGCTGTTGTTTCTGCTGCTGCAGTTGTAGAAACTGCAATTGTTGTTGTTGTTGAAACTCCGCAAGAGATCGCTTCCCCATCAAATTGGGTCTCCCTTGATGAACGATCTGTGTAACCGGGTCAGGCAAAATACCCGATAGCGGTGAAGAATAAGGCCTTTGTGTGTTGTTATTCATGGTAGATCTTCCATTGTTGCTCCCACCGGCACCGTAAAACTCGCCGGAGAAACCTGACGACATATTTCAACAAAATTCCGGCCAAAATGGCTTTATGATCTGCAAAAAAACCTCAAAAGTTTGGATCTTTATCAAAATTCTGCATTACAGGGAAAAGGTAATTTCCTTATAGAGAGAGAGAGAAAAAAAATAGCTTGTTGTTAAGCAATTTGATTGATTCTTGTCATGATTATAAGTTGGGTAGTTTTGTGGTCTCTTGTATACCTTATTTAATTTGAAATTCCTTGTGTTTGGTGCTATTCTCTTCATCTCAGCCGTTCAATTCCTCATTAATTTCATTCTATATGTGATCAACGGTCAGATTTAGAAATAGATGTACGGGTTCTTCACTGAACTTTCAAAGGTTCTTGGATATGGGGCCCGATAAGGACACAGTAACCACGCGCACCTCTAAAGAGCGTGGATACTACGCGATAAGAAAAAAAGCAAAGAAACTGAGAATCTGGAATGATGTTTAAGTAGTTAGTGTAACTGACAAAGTTGTTAATTAATCATGTCCAAGGTTTCAACACTAAATTTTAATAAGAGCTCTTTTAAAATCTTAACAAAAAGCAAAAAAAGAGGATGGTTTTGTTTTGAATTATTTATTGGTCTCATATTGATATTTATATTAATAATCCAATTAAATTCAAATTTGCATAGAAAAATATCATATTGAAGATAAAGCATTCTCTTAAAAGGGAATTTCATATGCAAAACAATTCAAATTCGAGATTATTAAAAAATGAAAGAATACTTATTACACTCCACTATGAGTCTTGCTGGTGTCCCATATCTATAGTTGTAATTAAACAGGCTGTTTTGAAATTATCCAACTTTACTGAGGTGAGTGGAAGTAATTAGAGTGGATATTTTGAATAATAAAGTTTAATTAGTTAATTGAAAAAAAAGAGTAGTGGTCAAATCAGTAAGCAGATAAAAGTATGAAATAGGTAGAAGGAACAAGTCAAGTAGCTATCATGTTTTAACATGCATGTCACTAGCTGCATACCACCTTTATCATTCTATTGAAGTGAGAGTTCATTTAGTGGTTGATTCGAGTTAGATATTAATAATTTTTAAATTTCAACTTATATGATAGAATTTTTTTTAGTCACTAAAAAAATGATATTATTGACTTATTTTTGTAACTGATAAAAATGTCTATTTATATGAGGAACGGAGCTGGTGTTAGGAGTTTGGGGTTCTAAATTTTCTTTTCCTTTTTTACTATTGAGTTGTCAATCAGATTCGTTAGGGGTTCACAAGTTATTACTTAATTTTCTAGAACAGATATAGGATCTACGGAAAAGTTATTGGGTTCGTCCAAACCCATGAACCCCACCTAACTCCGCTCATGATTGATATTATTAACTTGTTGTGCTTATTGGATTTTATTTATTAATTAAAAGTTCATAAAATATACTTTTTATTTAATTTTTTTTTATCTTAGATAGTTTTGAAACATTACAATAGTTTCTCAGATTTTTTAAAATTTTGTGATCAATCAAACTAAAAATATAAATTGAGACAAAGAAGAAATAATAAAAATGATATTGAAATTAATTTTAGAGAAATTGAATTATTTCTTCAAATGTTTGATTTATTATATTTGAAATTAATATACATTATATAATTTTATTTGGAATATTGAGAGAAAAATATTTCAATTTACTAGTTTACCCCTATTAGTTGTTTCATCTTCTTCATGACATATTTAATATGATTTTTAAATCTTGTGATCTTAGATTAAAGATATATAAAATATGCTAAAATATTTTTAAATTATGTGATCTTAAACATATCACGTGAAAAATTAAAATTATAAAATTATAAAAAAAAAAAAAAAGCCTTTCTTTTTTAAATTGACTAACAAAAAAAATATGACAATTAATAGAAATCAAAGAGAATATTAATTATGTCAGTTCTAATACATAAATACCTCTCTTTCTAATCAACAATCAACAACCCCGTGTTTTTCATTTCATCCATTTGATTGGAAACGAAACTTGAAGAAGAAATTAAAGTTGTGGTCACATACAACTTTAGACATATTTGTGTCTAATGTCATATAAATCAATGACAAAATAACAATTTTATAATCACATTATTTTTAAATCTAAAAAATATAATAATTTTTGAGATAAATAAAAAAATGTATCTCATAAATTATAATAGATAAAATAAAATATGTTTTGTTTAGTGTCAACACTATAATATGCAACTTGCTTATCAAATTGTCTCGACTAATAGATTATTGCGCACTAGCGAGTGCATGAAATTTTTGGATAATGAAAAACAATTTGTTTTTCTCACAGCATAATATGTAAGAAAAAACAAATTATTTTCTGCTTTGATTTTTTTTCTTTTTTTAATGAAAAACAAACAAGTTCTTCTTTGAATTATAGAAAAAATTTAATTAATGAGACAACTTATAATATAAAACAACTATTTTTAGTATAATCAACTAATATGAGACGGAGAAGTAATAATCAACGGACTTCTATATGAAACTAATTCATAAGTAATACAGTTTTTTTATATGCCACGAACAAATACACTCTTTTATCAGTTGAAATCTGGGTCGTTTAAAATTGAATCGAAATTAATAACCGAATAAAAAAAGAAAAGTTATTGCTTTATTGGTAATGAGTTAATGGTTTAGTAGTTTCAGTAATAGTTTTAATTTTTTTATTATCGGATTATCGACTCTTTATGGTTTGAGGTTTTTTAGTAATGGATTAATCGACAATCTGATAGTAGATAGTAAATAATTATATTTTTGGCTACTTAAACTCTTGGTTTTACTGTAATGTGACGGTGTTACTTTTGAACAAAATGTAATTTGTGAACTCAAGTGCATTTGGTTTGTCACGTTGTTTTCAAGTAACTTTTATTAATTAAAAAATTGTGTGAAATTTTATCAGTTAACCAATAAAATAATTTATTTTTTAAAATTAGAAAAAATGGAAAAGGGCTAAAAATACCCTTGAACTATTTGAAAAGGTTTAAAAATACCCTTCATTCATCTATTGGGCTAAAAATACCCTTCATTCATCTATTGGGCTAAAAATACCCCTCCATCCACCTTTTTGGTCCATCTCTACCCTTAAAACTAACAGCCACTTTTTTTAAAAAATATTATTATTATTATTATTTGTTACATGTCATTTTCTTATTGGATAAATAAAAATCTCAACCCATTTAATTTTCTCCTACCCACCCATTATAGTGAACATGACTCAAACCCAATTAGAAGACCCATTAAAAAATAAATTGATTGAATCTTTCTCCCTTAACCCCAAGCCTCTTTCTTCTTCCCTCTTTTCTTATTCAAAATTTTCAAGACTACTTTCAATCAAATGATACAATGTCCCGTGCAATCTAGATAAGTGTATGATATGAAAATTTGTTGATGGTGTCTAGTTAGTGTAATGTTCTTAATTGTAATTACTATTATTGTTGGTATGATAGTGAAATTGTGTTTAGTTTGGTTAATGTTCTTACGTTTAAGGAGTTGGAATAATTTGTAAATTTCATTGTAATGTATTCCATCGTTAATAAAGTAAATTTGAACCACTTTTATTTTCGTTTTT